>JANTPZ010132754.1:0-13480 GCA_025593235.1 Vachellia pachyceras
GACAACAATTCCCACCCAGTTCATTTGACAACTCTTGCCATTGGTCCGCTCCAATATGCGAGAAGGTTTACCGCATACAATGTCAACGGCTTCAAGTTATGTACAGTTTCACGCGATCAAGGTTCTCTCACCCAAAATTCTGGGGTTTTTGGGACATTCGGCAAGAGAAGTTATGCGAGTTCCATTGATGGTGACATGCGTTTTGGAGGTGTCCACTACTATGGAAAGCTAGTTGACATCATCGAATTGAATTATCAGGGTCAATTCACCGTCACGCTTTTCAAGTGCTCCTGGGCAAATACAACAACTGCTCGTGGTATAATCACAGATGAGTTGGGCATCACATCTGTGAATTTCTCAAGGCTCATTCACACAGGTGATTCTGCAGATGATGAACCATATATTCTAGCATCAGAGGCACATCAAGTTTTTTATGTCGAAGATCTGAAACATAAAGATTAGAGTATGGTGGTTCATCTCAAGCCTAGAGATATTTATGACATGGGTGATAGTAATGAACATTTGCCACATGAGGCGGAGCCATTCCAGCATACTACTTTTGGAAACCTTTTACTTGAAGGAGATGAAGCTATATCACTTGTTAGAGCTGATGAAGATGAATAAATAAACCAGGTGCGTATTTTTTTTCAAGTTGAATATTTTTGCAGCGGTTATTAAACCGTTGCTGCTGAACAAAAAATCACTGCAAATTACAGCAATCTTAACCGCTGCTGAACAAAAAACCGCTGCAAATTACAGAGACATAAACCGCTGCTAAAAAAAACCACTACAAATTACAGCCACATACGCTGCTAAATCTAAAACACTGCAAATTACAGCAACCTTAACCGCTGCTGAACGTAAAAAGTACTGCAAATTACAGCGACATAAACCGCTACTAATTGAAGCGGAGGACACTATAAATACCCTTCCCTCCCTGTTGTGTTATATGGTAGATTCCTTCTTGTTGTTTGAACATTGGCGCGTTGATGGTAAATTTTTCGTGTATAATTATTT
The DNA here is from genome assembly GCA_025593235.1 of Vachellia pachyceras. NCBI lineage: Eukaryota > Viridiplantae > Streptophyta > Magnoliopsida > Fabales > Fabaceae > Vachellia > Vachellia pachyceras. Next base: position 1,018 of record JANTPZ010132754.1, read on the forward strand.
TATTTTAATTGGGGTTTTTTATTTTAATTAGAGAAATGTTTTGAAATTCGTGGTTTTCTGTTTTTACCTTTGTTTATGTTGTTTTGATCTTTTGCATGTTATAAACGTGTGTATAAATAAAGTTTATTGATTTTTGAATGATATTTTAAATTTATTTTGTTACTGATTTTTTAACATTTATCATTTTTTTAACATTAATTTATTGATTTTTTTAAAAATTAATAGTTTGATTTTTTTAAATATTTATCATATTTAGTAGCCGTTGTGCAACTGCTACAGATGTAAATGATTTTTTTTTTGTTTTTCACAATATTTAGCAGCGTTTTCTGACCGCTACAAAAACAGTGACCGAAAAAAGGCGGTATATTTGGACGGAAATTTTTTAACGTTTCACTGACATTTAGCAGTGGTTTCTGACCGCTACAAATAATAGGCAAAAAAGCGCGAAATTTTAAGTTTCAATCTAATAGCGGTTATGAAACCGCTGCTAATAATGGACGAAAATTTAAAAAAAGGGCGGGAATATTTAAGTTAAACATAGTAGCGGTTATAGAACCGCTGCTAATAATTAAGGAAATATTTGAAATTTCATTTTCGGCCATATTAGCAGCGGTGTTTTGACGCTACAAAATGTGCGTTGCAAAAAGTGGTAGCGGTTATTTCCGTGTGCACAGCAGCTCTAATTAACCGCTACTAATTGGCTTGCTACAGTGAATTTAGCGGCGGTTTTCCTAACCGCTGCAATGTGTCTTAGTGGCAGTTATAACCGCTACAAATGTATGGAAAAACCGTTGCTAAATACCATTTTTTTGTAGTGCATCTTGTTTCTTTACTCTCATTCTCTTGTTATCTCAGTACTAAGTGATGTCATGTGGACAACCAACTTGACCAATTCAAAACAAGTATTCCATTTTATAAAAGACAACTATCAAAGTCTTATAGGTCAAAATATTAGTTAAAAGTAATAAATGTGTAAGATATGTAATTTTTTACTGGCTTATCACACTAAAGTCCTTAATGTTCATCAAAGATTTGTTGGAGGGGTGAGAAAATTTTCTGCAGACCTGATAAAACTGCCTATAACCATTTTTTTAATATGCCAGTGGTAGACTTAAAACCGCTCTATTTATTTCATTTTCTTAATCGTTCTTCATCGTCTTAGCCACTTCTTTATTCTTTAGTTGTGGTCACCATGCCAGTCAGCACCATGCTGCCTTCTAATCCGTTGCAGTTGTTCGTTCGTTCGTTAATGTTGCTGTATTCTGCTCAGGTGACGGTCTGAGTTCATTCTCCTTGTTATGATTGATTCTTATATTCACAGTTTGTTTTGTGTTTTTTTAAATTCTCTGTTCATAAAAATAGAAGAATATAGCGTGGTATATAAAGGTGTTGCAGCTGCTAAAACATGTTTAGGTGACTTGTGCATCTTGATTCCTACAATGACCTGCAGAAGTATGATTTGGGATTCGTTATTATTGGGTATGGATGTAATGCCTACATTACTAATTCAGGCGATATTGATGAAGCTATTGCAGCAGCATTATTGTTTGGAAACAGAAATTTTGAAGGTCAAGTTCATCCATTAACAAGGGTCAACGATCTTGCGGATCTGTTTGGTTCAAGGAATCTGTTGTAATGGAACGGAATTGAATAGAATGGAATTGAATGAAAAATTTTTAAATGGTAACATGTTTGATGCATGCTGAAATTGAAAATGGTTTAATGCAAAACTTTATGTTTGGTTGGTTAAAAATGATGATAAGATAAGTAGTAATTATATAAAAATGGGTGTATTACCCTTAATGAGTATTTATTAATTAAAAAGCTAAAGCAATGAATAAATAAATAAATGTAAATTAAATAATGTGACTAAATTAATAAAATAATAATATATTATAAAAATATAAAAATAAAAATCACTCTAGATATTATTATTAAAAAACATAAATGGGCAAGAATTGGAACCAGTGAGTATTTTTTCCCTATAGATCACTTAATAAGCTAAATTTAGAAATTGGAACCACTCAATTTCGATTTTTCTAGAATTAATTATAATTTTAAAGTTAGGCCAGAAATCTGAAAAATGAGCCAGTGAACAGTAACAGTGTTTTTAAAGAAAAATAAAAATTTTCAAGTTCACTAAAAAGGCCAATTTGAGTTATATAAAATACAAGAGTGGTTCATAAGTGATTCAATAAGAGGATATTGAGGGAAAATATGAGATGTTACATGCAGCAGCTTATATGTTGAATCCGTTATTCTTGTATAGTCCTGACTTTGTTAGAAAGCATAGGTTAATGCAATCTGTGATTGATGCTTTTGAGACAAACTCACCTGAAGACATGGATCATTATATTACAATGATGCAACAAATCAGTATCTACCGTGATCGTAAAAAGTCATTTGATAAGGTTTCATATGAGAAGGTAGTACAAAAACTAGTCCCTCGTGAGTATATTAATTTGATATTTGAATTCACATGTCAATACATATTTAAATCTAAGCTAAATGTTATTTTCCTTATCATGAAGATGAATGATGGTTGTACTATGGAGGTTTAGTTCCGGAGTTGCAACAAATTGCTATACATATCATTAGCCAAACTTCTTCCTCTTCTGGTTGTGAAAGAAATTGGAGCTTATTTGAGCATATTTATACAAAGAGAAGAAATAGATTAGAGGATCAAAGGCTCAATGATTTAGTTTTCACAAACTACAATTTGAGGTTAAAGTATAGGTAATGTACAATTAAGTCATGGATGATTTTATAACTTTATTAAATATACATTTCATTAACCTATGTCTATATTCCTTCATTTTGATATTAAAGGAATACATTGAAGAAGAAGAAGAAGAAGAAGAAGAAGAAGAAGAAGAAGAAGAAGAAGAAGAAGACTATAATCCAATTGATTATGAATCAATTGATGAATTGAATCGTTGGGTCATTGAAGAAGATGCAACTCTTGAATTTCCTAACACACAAGAGATAGATGTTGAACTTGTTTAAATTGCAAGGGATTACAGAGGTTTATAATTATGTTTTCCTCCATTTGAGATTATATTATTACCTTATGAATATAATTATGTTTTTACTTTTTAATTTATTTTATTTGTCTGTCTATCTAGGTGATGCAAATATGAATATTGGTGGGCCCTCATCTTTGAATGATGATGATGTTGCTCCTAGTGCATTTGGGTTTTCTCCTGCTGTTTCGCCTCCTAATGTCTCAATACCAACAGATTTAAATGATGTTAATGCTAATTTTGGTGTTGATGTTTATTAGTTTATAGATTAAATGGTTATAGGGGAATACTTTGTTATCATATATGTATTTTGATATTTTGTTAGGATGGATATTTTGAAATTGTAAATAATATTGGATAATAGATAAGTTATAAGCTTAGGATGGATATGATTAATATGGTAATTGTTACATTGTTATTAATGGAATTTAGTTCACTACATAGCTGTTTGAATTTTCAATTTTGAATAGTGTGAATTTAGTCAATTTACTATTTAACTTTTAGAATTTTTGAAATATTAAAATATATTTTTATTTTTTATTCCTCACCTGTTTGACCCCTGGTTTGACTCCGGTCTGACCCCTGACTCTTAACCCACTGCCTTGTCTGGTTTAATCACTAATCCGGTTTCTTGTACCTTGGTTTTAAGTCGTTCAACTACAACCAAGAACTAGCAGCTCACTTTTTCAAGGGCATAAAGGTCCATGGATATGTCCATGGTCCAATTGAAAATCAAAGACACCATTTTGGTGAGAAGCACGTTCTTACATTTAATAGAATTTCAACCTCTCGCTGGAATTTGGATTGCCAAAAAATTTGATGTAAAACGTGTTTTGAAGTAGGAAAATCTCTGATTTTTCCTCTTCCTTCCCTAAATTTTGTTGAACCAAACTGGACCTTATGAAGCTATTGCAACATTTGCAAAAGGGTCAATAGGAGCATCTTACGTGCGATGTCTAATCTTAACTGAATGCGGTGTCAGCTACACCCCTGCTGCCACTCAATTTTGGACTATTACCAAATTCATTTTTATATGTTTCTATTAAACGTTGGATTCTACTTAAAATGAGTACTATTTTAATATTTTATAGGAAAAATGATTTAATTTTAAATTTTTAATGATTTTTCAAAGATAGCAATCTAAAACTGGGGATAACTGTAAAAATGTGCTAGCCAGGTCTTTAAGGGTAGGGCCTTGACAAACCAGGATCCAAAAGGGTGGGATCTAAAAATCTACCTCATAATCATGATATTGTTCAAGCCTAACACAGGGTTGGTCAACAAGCTTTCTTACCATTTTATTAAAGTTTAATTTTTTATAAATATTTTAAAATATCTAAATAATAAACATTATAGAATAAAGTGTCAATTTATTGTTTAAACTTTTATTTTATTTTAATGCTATTAAATCTGAAACTTATTTAAGAAAGTCTTGAAAATAGATAAAAACAAGTTAGGCTAATTTCATACTCTTTAAAACATATTATGATTTCTTTGAATGCTTTTGAAAGTTTAACAATCACAAATCCAATGTAAGCACAATCATGTTGGTGAAAAATTAGATGTATACATCAATCTAAGTAGAATATGTGCATCTATAGGGTCTGGCAAAAAAAAATGTGCATCCATAAGGGTGTGATTACTTTTATTTTGATAATTAAAAAATACTCGGATTAAAAAGGGTCGACCATCTACCTTAAAGGGTTGATCCTTTTATTTTTGAACCCTAAATGGTAGCCCTTTAAGCCCAATTTCCTTTTACACCCTCTGAAACATAAGTTCAACCCTCTATGTAAGCGAGTTTAAAAGGATAAACATGATAGGTCAGCCTATGTTGACGAATCTAAGAATGAGATTAATGCCTTTTAAAGTGTTTATATTTAGAAAAATTATAAAAATTGAAAATAAACTATTTCTTACTCATAAAAAATTAAAATGTTAAATATTTTATACAAAAACCAATAATCCAAAGAAATGTAAAAAAAACATTTGGAGAGAACCACATTATACAAATACAAATGCAGGTAACTTTACACATTATACGTAAGTCTCATTCTTCAATACTTCATCAATTTGGGATTTTTCTCAATTCTCCATTAAGAATATTCCAGTGATTCACCTATTTCTTTTCTTTTCTTTTCTTTTTCTGTCATTTTTATCTTGTCAAGCAGAATACGTATTTTCTATCCCCATCTTCTTTTCTCTCAAGCTTCTAACTTCTCATCCGACCATACTCTGAAACTCAGCTGCCATACGTTTTGATCCTAGCTATGCGCCGCGCTTGCACTCCATCCAATCGCCTCTCTCTTCTCACAGACCATCGGTGACTGCCGCGGTCAAGGTCTTTTTCATCGTCTCATTCTTCTTCTTTCTACTGTTCTAGTGAAGATCCCTCGAGTCGCTACCGCTGTCATTGTCTCCTTCATCAACAAGCAAGCATTCCACAATCCGTTGTTTCAGTCCGCCATTGTTAGCCCTGCGTGATTGTTACCTGGCAGGTAGAGAAGCAGTTTCCAACCGAGGCCTTAAAATCCGGTGAGAATGGCATCTTCTTCTGAAAGTCCTAGCTATTCTTAGCATGATATTGGGGAATCTTACTGCTATTGTCCAAACAAGCATGATTTGTTCTCTAGTTTAATCTTTAATATCGTAGGCTTTTAATCTAGATTGAGTTTATTCCCCGCATCATATGTTCTCTCGACTCTACGACTATCCCACTTGTCGTTTTGCTTTTGCTCTGTCGGTCTGCCGTTGTCGAGTCTGGTGGCTGGTGAGTGGTCTGCCAATCGGCTTCGAGTCTGGACTCTGGAAAGGTGTGCTGCCATCTCGACGTGCAGCTAATTTTGCAACAATTGGAAGGGGGAGAGGTGGAAGTTTATATGACCTCTTCCTTCATGTTTGTCTTTGCCTAAACTTGATGCTGATTTTTCTAGAAGTTAGTTCCTGACGTTTGTGTTAGTAAAATCTCTTGTCGAAAGAACTATGCAGCACAAATTTGGTTGAGGCTCTTGTTTTCATTTGGATCAGAGCTTGCACTTGAGCAATTTCAAGAGAAATCAAGATTGCTGCTCTTGGTGCTTTTGCTCTTGGACACTGAAAAGTTCTGAACTTGCAGTTTTATTCCCACTATCTTTCTTGGGCGGTGTTGTTACGAGTCATTTTGGGTTTAAGCTTGTAGTCACATGGCACAATTCGTTAACCAGCCACGTGCAATCGTTATTTTCCTTTCGCTTCTTTTATGAGGCCGTTAAGTGCCTGGTGTAGGATATATAGCCTAGGATATATAGCCAATACGCATGTAAAGAATTGTGCAGAATCAAGAACTCTTGCTTTCTTTCGTTTCCCTTTTACTATTGTTTCGCTCTCTCGCCGTTCGGCTTGTACCAAATTGGTATTAGAGCCATTTCCGGCGATGGCGCCGGATACTTGATCCTTGGACCGACTGGGCGACTTGGAAAGGCGTGTGGAGGTACAGGCTACGACGCCGGCCAGTGATCGTGCACGCCTGGAATAGAGCATAACAGATATATCCGATATTAAGTTTTCCATGTCTCGCATGGAGAACTCCCTCAAAGAACTAGCATCAGGAGTTGCGTCACTGGCAGCACAAGGTCAAGGGGACAACAACGGTGGCTCCTCGAGCTCCCCTCGCCGGAATCCGCCCATCCAGTTTGGGTCGTACGGGTCCAACCACGCTTACTTTCCACCGACGAAACAGGCTCATGTAGAATTCCCCTTTTTCGACGGCTCCGACTTTCGGGGATGGGTCTACTGTTGTCGTCAATTTTTCGTGGTCGACGCTACACCACCGGACCAGTGAATCCGATTGATAAGCATACACTTGGAAGGCAAGGCCCTCAAATGGCACTTAAATTTCATGAAGACGAGGCAGGATGATGAGACACAGTGGGAAGGCTACCTGACTCACATGGAGGCTCGCTTTTCGGATGCTAGGCACATTAATCCGATGGTCCAGTTGAAGTAGTTGCACCAAATCATCTCCGTCGAGGAATATATCGAAGCGTTTGATGATCTGTTGACCGAAATCGATATTCCGGAGCACGTGGCCATGGATTGCTTTCTCGGAGGGTTGCGTCCCGATATACAATCAGCCGTGGATGCGTTTAAGCCTTCTAATCTGCCAGGGATGATGCAAATGGCTAGGATCCAAGAAAGGACGATCACAGCGTGGCGCCAACCGTCGTTTGCTGCTACCACTGTGGTGCGCTCTACGGCATCTAGACCTTTTTCATTTTCAGCATCGGGCTCCCCGGCTCCTCTCCGTTATCAACCACCGTCATTTCATCTTCGGTCATACCCGTTGCCAAGAAGCCTTCGATCTCGCTGTCCAAGAAGGAAATGGAGGACCGTCGTAGGCGCGATCTTTGCTACTGGTGCAACGACAAGTACTCTAGTTCTCATAAGTGCAAGGAATCCCTAGCCATGATGTTGATCATTCAAGATGTCGCATATGAGGATTTCGTCGACGCTACCGAGACCCTGGACCAGGGAGGTGCTGAGGAGGTAACGGGGGTCATTAACGCCGTTCTCGACAATGGGGCTGCATCAACCCTGCGAGTGGAAGGATTTCTCAAGAAACAGAGAGTAGAGATCCTTATTGTCACAGGGAGCTCCCACAACGTGGTCCACTCAGCCCTTGCCAAAAGTCTATGCTTGCCTTCCCACTCTAATCAAACGTTCCATGTAGGTGTCGCCGGGGGGAGAACACTCAGAGTTGATAAAATTTGTCGAGCTCTGCAATGGTCAATGGACGGTTCTACGTTCGAGTACGACTTCATCATTTTGGACGCAGGCCATTTTGACCTCATCCTGGGTGCTCAGTGGCTTTGTAGACTGGGCCGCATTATCTTAGACATGGACACACTTCATGGCATTTTATTATTTGGGCCTTTACCACGAATTGCACGGGAAGGGTGCTGCTGCAGGGGAACTACAAGAGAGCACCTTGGGCTGCCACGATCTCCGAATAGCCCATCAAGTGTTTGTTATTCAAGTAGGCCGTCAATTGGATGACACACTGGTCCAACTCAGCCAAGCTCGAGAGTTGTCTCCCTCGCAGCAATCCCAGCTGACTCAACTGTTGCAATCCTTCTCCGACGTATTCGAGGAGCGTGCATCTCTACCCCCTCGACGCAGTTTCGACCATCGCATTAGTTTACGAACCCAGCAACCAGTGAGCTGTCGTCCTTATCGCTACGGCCCCGCTCAAAAGGACGAAATAGAGTGCCAAGTCTAGCAGATGCTTCGAACAGGAATCATTCTCCCTAGCCAAAGTCCCTTTGCATCTCCAGTGGTTTTGATTCACAAGAAGGACGGGTCATGGCATTTTTGCGTTGATTACCGTCGCTTGAACGAGGAAATTGTCAAAAATAAGTTCCCAATTCCCTTGATAGAGGATCTTTTGAACGAGCTTCATGGGGCATCCTTCTTTTCACGATTGGATTTACGTGCTGGTTATCATCAGATTCGCATGCACCCTCCTGACTCACACAAGACGGCCTTCCGCACGCATGAGGGTCTTTATGAGTTCTTGGTAATGCCATTCGGTCTTACAAATGCCCCATCTACCTTCCAAGGTTTGATGGACTCGATCTTCCACCCCTTCTTGCGGAAGTTTATCCTGGTTTTATTTGATGACATTCTTGTGTATAGTTCGGATTGGAATTCTCACCTTTCTCACCTCCATCAAGCATTATTTGTCTTGCGTAACCACACCTTATTTGCCAAGGCAAGTAAGTGCTTTTTTGCAGCTTCACAGGTTGCCTACTTGGGGCATCTTATCTCAGCTCAAGGCATGGCAGCTGACCCCCAGAAGTTAGTGGCAATCAGTTCGTGGCCTACACCCGTATCAGTCAAGGCTTTGCGTAGCTTTTTGGGGCTTGCGGGCTATTACCGTCGTTTTATCCAGAACTATGGTTCTATTTGTCAACCCTTAACTACTCTCTTACAAAGAACAAGGTGTTTCACTGGTCTCCTGAGGCAGACGCAGCATATAACTCAATGAAAACGACATTAACAACACCTCCTGTTCTGGCTCTACCCAACTTTGAGGAGTTTATAATCGAGGCCGATGCTTCGGGATCTGGTATTGGTGCCGTTCTAAAGCAGGGTGGCCATCCTGTAGCATTCGTCAGCAAGGCCTTATGTACCCGGAAGCAAGCGTTGTTTGCATACGAAAGAGAACTCATCGCAGTGATCTTTGCTGTCCAGCAGTGGAGGTCTTACTTAGTGGGGCGTTCCTTTACCATTCGGATGGACCACCTACCATTGAAGCACCTCTTGGAGCAGAAGGCAGTCTCCCCTGAACAGTTAAGGTGGTTGAACAAGCTTTAGGGACTCTCTTACACCATTGAGTACCGCAAAGGGCGTAACAATGTTGTAGCTGACGCCCCTTCTCTCGCCGCCATGATGGTGCTCTGTTTGCCATCTCTTCGTCGTCCACCCATCTCATTGAGAGAGTAAAGGCTTCCTGGGGTACTGATCATCGACTTCAGCAACTCATCCAGGACTTGCAAACAGATCCGTCATCTTATTCCCATTACTCTTGGTCAAATGACATCCTGAAACGAAAAGGCAAGCTAGTGGTCGGCGCTGACTCTGTTTTATGGACAAACCTACTGAACCATTTTCATACGGATTATGTTGGTGGACATTCAGGAGCCACGCCCACCTATCGCCGTCTTGCGTTGGTGTTCTATTGGAAGGGGCTGGAGCGCGATGTGCGTGAATTTGTAAGAAACTGCATCACTTGTCACAGGTTTAAGCCCGAGAATGTCGCTTCGCTGCGGTTGTTACAGCCCCTACCTATTCCGGATTATGTGTGGACCGACCTTTCCATGGATTTCATCTGTGGCCTCCCCAAATCATACTCCAAGAGCACGATCTTGGTCGTGGTTGACAGACTTTCGAAGGCTGTTCACTTCATGGCTTTGAACCATCCGTTTACAGCTGCCGACATTGCCCAGTGTTTCTTCGATAATGTTGTTAAACATCATAGGTTCCCTCAATCGATTGTCACTGACCGTGACCCTGTTTTCTGTGGGAAGTTTTGGCGCAAGTTGTTCCGCCTTTACGGCGTTAAGTTGCAGTTTTCATCGGTGTACCATCCTCAATCGGATGGCCAGACGGAGGTGTTGAACAGGTGCCTGGAGTGCTATTTACGCTGCATGACAGGAGATCTGCCCAAGCAATGGGTCAAATGGCTTCCCCTCGCTGAACTTTGGTATAATACTACCTACCACTCCGCTATCGGAATGACCCCCTTCCAAGCCGTATACAGTGTGCCGCCCCCTGCCCACTTGCCTTACTTGGCCGGTGACTCCAAGAATGAACTTGTTGATCGACTCTGCTCCTCTCGTGAGGACACTATCCAACTCCTCAAACAGAATCTCCAGGAGGCCCAGCAACGCATGATACATCAAGCTAATAAGCGCAGGATGGAGAGGGAGTTTGCCGTCGGGGATATGGTCTTCTTGAAGTTACAGCCTTTCCGTTAGAACCTCTTGACCAGTTCTTCATTCCATAAGTTGGCAGCTCGGTACTTTGGTCCGTTTGAAGTGTTGAAAAGAATTGGGAAGGTTGCATATGAGCTCCACCTACCCTCGGGAACCAGGATCCACCCAGTTTTCCATGTATCTCTGCTCAAGCGCTCTCCTAGCTCCCATGCCGTCGTTGCTCCTTCTCTTCCCTTGGTCGATGACGAAGGGCAACCCATTATGGAACCCTTTCTGTGTTGGGTCGCAAAATGGTCAAACGGGGCAACCTCCCTGTCACCCAAGTGCTGATTCATTGGAGGAACACCGGAGAAGAAGACACAACTCGGGAATATTTCGCCGCAGTTCGCCGTCAGTTCCCTCATTTCGAAGTGTAACTGGACATCCTGTTCCTCTTATCCTTAAGGTCAAGGATCTGCTTTAGGGGGGAGTGATGTTACGAGTAATTTCGGGTTTTAGCTTGTAGTCACGTGGCACAATTCGTTAACCAGCCACGTGCGATCGTTATTTTCCTTTCGCTTCTGTTATGAGGCCGTTAAGTGCCTGGTGTAGGATATATAGCCAATACGCATGTAAAGAACTGTGCAGAATCAAGAACTCTTGCTTTCTTTCATTTCCCTTTTATTATTCTTTCGCTCTCTCGCCATTCGGTCTATACCAGGTGTTGAGAGTGCAATTTCCTGTTTTTTTCTTCAAGGTGTGTTTTTTTATTTATTTTAGTTTATAAAACAATAGGTGTAGATTGACAAATTGACAAAATTTCTAATAACTCAAGGGCATTGATTAGTAATTAAAATATCGAACATGCATTTCAACAAATAAGTGTTGTTTCACTTTGTTCAATTACAACCAAAATCTGTTTAATGTTAGCTCCCAAATTCTAAATTTTTTATTCCCATTTTTCAGGAAACAGTGGGATTTTTTATATATCTTCTAGAGAAATTTTTGAAGAGCAAATTGAACAAGGAGAGGAAGTGGTAAAGAAGGTTCCATTTAGCTGGTTTCCTTTAAGAACTGAAGATAGTGTAAATGTGGGGCAGTTGGGATGTTGTGATCATGGGAATATAAAACTTTTTGTGCACCGCCACCATGATACCACCGGACCTTCTAGCATAATTTGACTTGCTATTATCTTCCATCTTTGCAGCCTCAGCTTTTTCAAATTCTTAGCCTGAGCTTGACCAAAGAAAGAAAAAAAAAATCTTAGCCTGAGCGACATCTTTCATCTCTTCTGCATCAACAAGGCTAACCCTTCAAATTCCCGCTATTAAAAGCTGAATTTGATAGCTTATTAGCAAAGAAGAGGAGCCACAAAAGACCAAATCTTTGTTGCATGATATTCACATTAGTTCTGCAACATTGTGTTCATCTATGCATATAATCTTCAGCACCTGCAGATTATACTGCACTGGTGTGGAAATTTCATTGAATTCCTTGATAGCGAGGTACTCTCGTTCTGGCGAAATTGAGAATGCTCGAAGGGTGTTTGATAAAATGCATGAAAGAAGCATTGCTTCTTGGAATACCATCATTTCTGGGTACTTCCAGAACAATCAGCCTCATGAAGCCAAATTTCTATTTGAAAGGATGCCGGAGAAGAACACAATTTCTTGGAATGGTATGATTTCTGGATATGTCAAAAATGGGATGATTAATGAAGCAAGGAAAATATTTAATATGATGCCTGAGCGAAATGTTGTTTCGTGGACTGCAATGGTTAGGGGCTATGTGCAAGAGTATATGGTTAAAGAGGCAGAATCACTTTTCTGGCAAATGCCTGAAAAGAATGTGGTGTCATGGACAGTAATGTTGGGTGGATTACTACAAGAAGGTCGGCTTGAGGATGCACGCAAGTTATTTGATACCATGCCTGTAAAAGATGTAGTGGCCTGGACTAATATGATTGGAGGATTTTGTGAACAAGGC
>JANTPZ010132772.1:0-20250 GCA_025593235.1 Vachellia pachyceras
CCTGAATCGATAACGAATCCAGCCTCTGCTGACTCTAACCCCAATCCTCGTCCCGCCTTTATTACAGGCGGTGGGTTGGCTCTAGCTCGGCACGCCTTGTTTTAAAAAAATTATTTTAAAAATAATATATTATATATTTTTCTTACCCTTTTCATCTCAATATTTTTTCAAAGTATGATAAATAATACTTAATACATTCAAAAATAGTATATAATATTTTATTTTATCAGACTGGTCCTAATTATCGGTACTATTTAATGTTAATTCTATCATTTTTATATTTTTATTTCAAATTTTTTATTTTTTATAATTATTTTATTTTTATTTTTATTATTTTTTTATCATTTAATGGTAGTATAGTTGGTTTGACCTACATTGCCTATTTCTAATTCACAACACCTTTTTTAAATTGGAAACCAAAAAAACCTAAAACTAAAAACTAAAAACAGAAACTAGTTTCTATTTTTAAAAATTTTGAAACTTAAAACTCAAAACCACCCCGAACGGGGCCTAAGATGTAATAGGAGTGAGAGTGAAAGGAGAGGATGGAAGGGAAGTTTGTAACATGGTTAGTAACCCGTTTTAACTTGTTAATACGCAATAAACTGTATCATAATTTAAAATTAAGTGATATCTTATTGAAAATATTGATAATATGATCATGCATAAATGTAAACAACATTTTTTTGGGCATATCCAATACGCGGTATATATTATTGACTTCTCCCTATGTCTCTGCCTATAGCTGAAGGGTGTGTTTGAGAAGTATGTTTGTCCCTTACGAGAGAAGCAAGGAAGAATCATAGAATGTTTTCATGTATATGCCCAGCAAACGAGTCATGAATAAAAAAAAAAGGCACACTTTTTTACCAAACAGGAAAAAAGAACACAGCGAGAGAGAGAGGCATTTAATCGCCGATAGGAACGGAGAGAAGGGAAGAGTTTTACCACATCAATTCTTTCGCAAACATTCAGATACTTCTGAATACCATGTTAACCATAACATCCACTGCAATAGGCATTTGTATGACCATCCACAAGAAAATACAGTTATAATACTTTTATTGAATATAATAGATCAAGAGTATGTAAGTATTTCTCGAACTCATTTTAGTTTATACAAATGTTCCGACAAGCTCTAGTTAAAAGAGATACGGAGGAAGTGTGATCTCACTCCAACAAAAGAATTGAGGAAAGATTACATTTATCGGGCTTACGACTTCCCCAAAAGCCATTCCTGCGTTTACCGAGACAAAATTCCTCCCACATCTTATCTTGGAATCTGTATCCGTTCTTCCAACGGACTATCCAAACAAACCCATTATGAGCCACCAAAATCCAACCCACCGTGTACCGGAAAAGAAAAAGGCAGGGAAGAGGGTGAATCAAATAAATGGGCGATAAGGGGGCTGCGGTGGTGGGTGACAGCGGGAGATGCGGGAATGGCTCATGTGCTCATGGAGGCACCTCCCTCACGCAGGCACATCTCTCCATTATCACTGCCATCTTCATAAGCCTATCCATTCACGTATGGCCACGTCACCTACTCTTTCTCATCTCTATTGGGCTGGGCCCCCGAAACTCACAGTGACAGGCCCACTTGTCCCCCCGATGTGGGCCCCACCTGCCCATGTGCTCCTGTCTCTCTGCATCGGTTAACTCTTCTTGCCAACCACACTTCGGCCCCGTGCCGATTCAACAGTGGAATTTCTATTGAGGGAGATTAAATTTTGAAACAAATTCTGTTGGCTATTTTGACAATTATACCCTTATTTAGGCTAGATTTTAAAATTCTAATGAAATACTGCTCATTAAAATAGATTGTAAGATGGTTACATAAAGGAATTCCGATACATTCATCGTGTTTCTTAACCTTTAGATTTGAAAAACCTGCAATGCTTCTATAAAGAAGAAAAGTTCTTGCAAGTTTGAGCACATTAGAGTAATGTAACGATGATATTAGTGAACGACTTGTGAGTCATTCGAGAAATACTCTTTTGAGTTTGGAGCTTAATTTACGTGCATAAACTTTTATGGTTACCAGGGAAACAAAGTGAAGAAGAGAATGGCTTACAAGTTTGATATTTGCATACATTTAATAAAATCACTTCATACTTCGTATTGTTGAATCTTATCAGCGTGCATGATCTCACTTATTACAAATTGGCATGTGTCACTGTTTATGGAAGAAGCCCCTGTCCTACAGATTTCAGTTGCACTGAAACAGAGAAGTATTGCTCATACAAGAAAATTGTTCCCTAAATATACCAAGCAAAACTCTTCACCTTGGTCACCTAAATTTTCTCATCCCCATTTATCACCCACTTGCCCCATCTTCTCACTGATAAATGAAGAGCACAGTGCCTGGGACAAATTTGCCGGGGTGGGGGGAGTAGCAACTGGATGCTAACAAACAAATCTTGATCATGAAGCTCACATGTATAGTAATGATAGAATGATAAAATATATTAACTGAATCCCAAAAGCTCCAATAATCCAACCACCACAGCATTTCCTCTATTTAAACCCCAAACCACCTTCGCATCCGAATCAAACCATCAAACTCTTCTGAACCAGAGTAATAGCGATGGCTAAGCTTGTCTGTGCTCTGGTTCTAGCACTCCTCGCCATTTCCATGATCTCAGCCCAGGTTAGCATCTTTTCACGCACATGTTGTCTTGTTCCATTACTCTAAGCCCCTCAAGTTTCTTCTACCCAACTGAACTGAATCTTGCTTTGAATTTCTGTTGGCACAGGTTATGGCCAAAGATGCAGCTCAGTATCACCTGGACAGTGTGAGTATCTCTTCTTTCTCTTCGTTTTATGCACAGCCTCATCAGAAAATCTCATTCTTTTTTTCATTTTGCAGGGAAGCTATGGATCTGGCAGCCTAAAGCCCAATCGTAAGTAGCTACACACACACAAACCCTTACTCCATTATGCCAACAAAACAATGAAAGTTCATCTTCATCATCCACTATTATGAGGCTTGAAACTGAGTTTTCTGCAACTAACTATCGTTTGTTTTTTGTTTTTCTTGGTGGATTTTGACACATGAACCAGAGTGTCCCTCACAATGCAATAGAAGATGTAGCCAAACACAGTACAGGAAGCCATGTATGTTCTTCTGCCAAAAATGCTGTGCCAAGTGCCTCTGTGTTCCACCGGGCTACTACGGCAACAAGGCTGTGTGTCCCTGCTACAATAACTGGAAGACAAAGCGTGGAGGACCCAAATGTCCTTGAGAACCCAAAATTCAATCTTTATTTCTGTGTTTCATCTGTAGAACCATATTAGCTCATTAGAAGAAGCATTGGGGTTTAATTTGCTGCAATTAGCATTATTGTAGTTCCTGTTATCCACTTCTTATTAACCCAAGGAAGGGTATCTCGGCCGCTTAACTATGTCTTAATGTGCTGTATTAAACTAATGATATATTATTGTAATTTTTGAGGCAATGCAATGATAAATCGTTGGACTTTCCTTCAGAGGCTGAGTTTTGATTTCCATTTATAAAAGTTGGAGATTATGTTTTGCAAGCAACGAGATATGGAGATCGGATCTTGTTTATTAGCATTCTGACTTGTTAGATTTCCAATACACTATACGATAGAACATGTGGCATCTGCCTTAGGAGCAGTGCCGACCATTCAGGGAACCCTGTCCTCATCACCCAAATGATTAGTCCATTTTAACTTATTTACTTCTATTATTGAATTAGCTAAAAATTTTCCAAAAAAAATAATTATTTAATTTTACAGTAAATCCTATAAAGTCCTGGAAAAAGAGTATGACTCATCTTCCTAGGGTAAGTATTTTCATCATAAAAATTTAATAAATGATAACTGATATGTAGAGTGTAGGCAGTTAGCAACTTATATAAATCCTTGGGAGCTGTGGAGACAATTAAAAATGGGCGTTTATAGTAACCGTTCAGTTTATATTGAAACTAAAAATATCACTAGATTCTTTTTTTTATTGAAATGAATTTACTGAACTCAACTAATCAAATGGATGTGTTTTTCAGAGGGGGAAGGAATAATGTGTTACTGTTTTATCTCTCAGTCAGATATTATACCTTCGCAGAGCGCATTTGGGTTATGATGAGGTATGGTTTGTGACTTTGTTCTGAGAATGCACCCAAGAAAGCAGCCCAATATGTTCTTACACACTTCACAACCCACACCATGAAAGATCGAGGTGCTTTCTCTGTTGGGCTGTTATCTAGTTACATGCACTATCTCTAACGTCACTTTCATGTCTCCATCATCGTATGTATATATAAAGATATTACATCAGGGATTTGCAAGAACGAGTTTTTTTTTTTACCAGAGAGCAAGAACAAGAATTACCAGAGCAAAATTCATATATATATATATATATATATTCTTTTCATTCGAATAAAAAACCCAGAAGAATGCACTATATTCTGTATTTGAGATACCTAACAAGATCATAAGCTATCTAGCTAGGTATTGATCAGTACGTATAATTCTCTAAACTATCGAACATGAGGAGATGAAGCTGGCTCAAATTGAGTCTCAACTTCAATTCTTCATCTAACATCTAGACTCAAAAAGAACAGAACAGAAAAAGAAGAGAAGAAAACAGTAGAGACCCAACCAACCTCGTTCATATCAGAAAGGGTTAATCAAGGAAGTAAAGAACGAACGATTGTATAAGATTTGTGTGTATAGCAAAAAGCAAATGGCAAAGCCATAGTTTGTCAACCTCTGTTGTGAATTGGGTCTGAACCTTTTTTAACAGTCCTTTTGTTTGATTGATTCGGATCGAAGCTCATTGAAGGTGAAGGTGCCAAATCCAGCTTTGACTGCAAATCCTCCATTTTTGCTGCATCCCTGAGGATACGAAAACTTCTGAGAAATGGTAACTGCTCGCTGTGCCATCTCAGAGCAAGAACTTTGCTTCTCAGGCCACAAACGGTGTATGGTTGAGAAGCCAAAATCCCAACACAAACAAAAAGAAAGAGCCTTCTCAAACTCAAGAAACTCATATTCTGGTTATGATATAGACAAGAAGGAGAAGGAACGAAAGCTTCTCTAAGTTGAAGCAATGAAGAATGAATCTCCTCCCCCTATTTCTTATTGCTCATGTCTGTGAGAGTAACTAGCCTGCAGTTTATCTTCTATGGGATTGGGAAGAATAAAAGCATAAAGCATGAGAAGCCCAGAGAATTTAGGTAAGTTTTACATTCACCTCAATCATAAGCATACTATAGAAGCAATATATAAGGCTGTCTTGGAAGACTCTGACAAGTTTGAATAAAAGTCGATTGGAACATTGTCATCGGGAAGCCAAGTATCTTTTCAATCAGTTTCCCTAAATTCCTATCATCTGCCTTCCTCTTTTTTACCAACAAAGATTCAACCTTCTCTGCCACGTCATCCTGTTCTTGCTGACATGTCCTTCTGTTCAACCATTCCTTGGAGACTAGTGATAGGTATTAATAAGCAATGAGCATATTGATCCAATATTGCTCGGATATCTGACATGTTTCACGAAAACAAATCCTAGTATGACATAGCATGAAGAGTGATTTTATCTAAAGGAACAAAAGGATCCTATTCTATCAGTTAACGCCAGTTTAGGGGTCCTCTGTTTCCGGTCAAAAAATACAAAAACAAATAGTAGTGTAATAGTGTTCATGAAAATTTACGGGAGAACCCTATTACTTTGGTGATATGAATGCCTTAAACAAAAGGTAGGAGGCAGGGATTCATTCAGAATGCAGAGGCAAGAAAGCCCTAAAAAGTAAAGTTTTGGGCAGAGGGTGGGGAATAGCAACGATCCACAAACACCAAAAAAGAAATAAACGAGCCAATAACTGGCTTTTACGTTCTTGGTGCCTTCTTTATGAAAACTATCTTTAGAATTTCAAACTCTTCTCTCTATGTAAAAAAAAAAAAATCGTATTCTTGGTTTCTTGGGTTTAATGGGATTCCTTATGCTTTACTTAGTTCCGTTCAAGATTTTTGAAGAAAACGCTTGTTAGCTTCCAAATCTGGCCGCTCTTCTTCCTTTATTTTCTCGCTTATCCATGATGACCATCCCAAACTCTCTTCCTATTTCTTGCTTTCCTTTCCTTTCCCTAGTTTATAAACGTGTATGGCCCCAGTAAACAACAGTGTGTATGTTCCATCACGTTATAAACCCTGAGAAAAAGAGAATGAGGAAAAGGGCGGGGTTGAGGAGGTTGATGAGGATGGGATAAACCCATTCTTCGAAAAAAACCAACGACTGAGATACTCGGTCTGACCCACCACTTTAGAGCTTGTATTAAAGTGAAGGATATATCAGAACGTTATTTTTTTATAAGGGGGGAAAAGTAAAAGAAACCATTGAGCTGTTGCTTTCCAAAGCCAACTTCACCATCACATATATCTTTAAACACCACAACTTGTATTTGAACACTGTGTCATCAATCTGAGTTCTCAAGTGATTCCAATTCAACACATTGAAACAGCACCAGTCAAAATGCTAATCTTTATCTGTACAGTACTCTTCATCTTTTTACAGGAGGCAAGTATTTGACCAGTTATTTCAATGTTTAAACATTAAACATAAAGAACGCCTGCCTATCTTGAGACTTGAGAGGGAGAATAAGCTATAACCATCAATTCAATTATTTAAGCCTTGGGGCTCGTGCTCTAGACTTGATCCATCGTATAGTAGTGTGGATGTTTGGGAAAGCTTCTAAACACCCAAACATACATTCAACCGTGTTTTTCCGTAAAATGAGATAATCTCCTTCACACATTTATAAACGCTTCTCCACCACTTTTCTAAACGGGCCAATGTCTCTAAGTTCTAACAAGCGTTGTACTGATTTGTTTAATCTTTAAATATATTAATGATATCATAATAATTTTCTACAAATATTTTCATCTGCGAATAACAGGTAACAGAAACGGGGCAGCAGGGGATAGCGGGAGAGAAAGGACACAGAACTTTAAGGTCTGTGTATATCCAGAGAGACATACGATTTGATAACAGATACATGGTTGTCAGATCCTATTCTGCTGATCCACTGTGTAATTCGATGTACAAACCCTCATCATCATGGATGAATCATGCAACATTTTTTTAAAGAACTTATGAGCCAAAAGCAGGCACTGATGATGTTGCAAACTGTAAACCATGGTGTCACCCTGCCGGTAGCATAAATCCAAGTTCTGCAGCAGCAGCAAGCTGATTTCATACAGAATTTGTTAGCTTGATAGAAGATAGGCAAAAATCCACAAACCACTACGAAATTCTTCATAGAAACATTCACCATTTAAAAAATCTAGCTGAAATCATACATTTATATTCCAGATTTGATTTAGATAGGCAAAATAGATTGGCATTTGAAATTTTGCTTTTCGTAACTACAAAAGTTAGATCCCATATATTTCTATTCAAATGGGGGCTATCTGGGGCCAACCCGACTTACAGCAACATTTGGATAGAAATATGTTTGGTGGTATGAGAACCTGCCATATCCATCTTAACTCACCATTACAAAAGGTGGTCTTATAATTAATACGGAGTAAACTAGAAAAGGAAAGGAAAAGAAAATAAGATAAATTTTTCATTAATAGAGCATGCAAAGGGTATTAAACAATTCTGCGCTAACCTGCATGCCGTCAAGTCAGTATTAAACGAACGGTTCTAGCCATAAGATAGAAAAGAAGTACAAAAGCAGCAGCACGTAACATGATGAATTGGAAAGAGTACACATTACGAGATCGACCATTCTCTAAAAAGAAGACAGTAAAACTCATCAAACATTGATTTCCAACTTACTGAAAAATAGGCCAAAGCTTTCTGCACAAGCATGCCTTGGAAGAAAAAGTGTTATTAACTGCAAGTTTGGAAGAGATAAACCAAGCCTCAAACAATAGCCAAAAAAGGCAGCCAGAGACCTAGCAACAGTATGTGGGATACTCATAAAAATACATTGCTAAAGGATATAAGAGATGAAGCAATGGTCTGGTAGCATGTTTAGAAGTAAGATATATATTTGAGCCACATTATTTAATTTCAAGAACCAGGTAGAGGTACTTACTATTAGACAAATAAAGTGGAAACAAGCAGTACCGCTTACGCTACTGTAAACTTAGTCATTATGCTCAGCTTCCAGAACATAGTGCTCCAATGCTGCAACTGCCAAAGTTTGAGGATCATGCACATCTAAAGGGGCACGGGAGATTGTCCAACCAGTCCTGCACAATAACCCAGAAGCAATGGCGGATTCAAGACCCTGACTCAGAGGATACAAACTATTTTTTGAGAAGATAAGTAAGACTTATTCTTAATATCTTTTGAAAAGAATTTGAACAAAAATTCAGTGGGTACAAAATTAACAAATGAGTGGGTACAAAATAAATCATATAGTACTAATATATACATAATTTTCTGGAAGTCAGGGGGTGCGGCCTAGGGATCAAGTAGGTCCGCTCTTGCCCAGAAGCATGGGATTAGCTACATAACATGCAGGGATTATACCATATGATGCACTTCCATAATTCCATTATAGGACTAGGCAAGGCAGAAAGGTAACAATATATTGCATGGCATGTAAAACTGAAATAGTAAAATGAAATTGGACTAACATAAAAGAGGAAGAAAGAGTAAACAAAATCTATTCCTTTTATCTGAGAGGTGAACATTCTTCTTTATATTTAAGCTAATCATGCATGTACTTTGTGTGGTGCAAACAAAACCAATTTTTGAATTCATAAAACATAGGCATCATCCCGCCAGCGGCAGAATATGGAACTCAACTTGCTTGATATCATTTGAAGCAACTTCGGGATGGTAGGGGATATAACCGGGTTTGTATGGCTGTAGATAAAGTTAAATTTTCCAAAAGAATGTTAATTTAATATGAATATGCAACTTTTTTTTGGCCTCAATATGCAACTATTGAATGTACTACTTAATATTGGAACAAACGATTAATATTTTTCCAATGATCAATCTTTAGTTATCCATATTTCTCTTCTACCTTTAGGATAAACATGTACTATTTACTTGTTTCCCTTCACTCTCTAGGTTTGGCTCCAACACAAGATCCTTTGTAAACAGAATTCATAGTCCAAAGCTACAAACTGAAATTTGAAATCCGCATTCTACAAGTCAGAAGGTTAGTTGAATTCTGCATTTTTGCTGCTGATATTGCAATGAGGTTACCTGATGGCAGATCTCGCAAATTGTGTCTCCCTTTTCATTGCACCAAAGCTGAACACATCTCCAGTGAGCAAACTAGTGTTTAAAAAAAACTTCAATTGCAGTCATCAGATGATATATTTTTCCATATAGTAGATGCTAGTTGTCAGTTTCACCTCAAGAATTAGTTATTGCCAGGCCCATAAACTAATAAAACCATGATTTCACTTTTATAGAGTGGTTTACGGTATTAAAGATACCTTGATGGTGCCCCTGCAAGCACAGGGAATGTCCTTATTATGAAGGCTATCCTTCTCCTGACAAATGGGACATTCTACTTTTGGAACAAGGTGTTCATCGTCAGATGCTTCACATCCCCCAACTTGAGCGACATGAACAGCACTGGTTACATATACCAGCAATTTGAGAGCCGGAACCCTCGTTGGTTGATAATTGGGCACCAGCAGCATGAAGCGATGATTGCAGACTTGCAGGAATTACAACGGGGTCCATAGACACAAGGATGTGGTCCTCCATTGTTTGTCCAAAAAACTAAATTGATAAACACAATGACGAGACGAAAGCGAAACCAAAAGTGGGGGAATCAGATGATTTTTCTGGAACCAAAAACTGAAAGTTGTAAAGAAATGAGCTACCAGTGAGTAAAATGAAAGATTTTTGAGAGGGAAAGAGAAAGAGCATTGGGATGAGTAATGAAGGTTTCCCTAAAGATGCATCCAAAGGCACCGATTGAGGCGTCTTTGAATGGGAGAAGCTGCATTCTCATGGGGGCGGTGGTCGGTGAACAAGCTTGGGTTTCTTTGGCTGCTAGTGTCTGTCTATGCATCAGCAATCTCACACTCTTTCTCTTTCAATTCGCTATCCATTTCAAATCATTCCTAGTTTATTATTACTTGAGAACTGTAAGCACTTGAACAGAATATCTGTAATGCCATCAAATCTTTGTGAGATTTGTAAAACAACTTTTTTTTCAATCGAAACTGAAATCCATTAAAGAAAACTATAAACAAACAGATACAATTTAAGTAGGAGGTACAGGTCCCCCTTCAGCCACCATCTGTAACATATCAGGTGGCAGTTGGTAAAAAAAAACAAGAATTCCCTAACAAATCTGTAAAACTACTTTAGTGTTACCGTCATCATATCACCTGAAATTTCCATTTCAGGTCCCAAAAAAAAAAATCCATTTCTTTCTTTCTTTTTCTCAGATTATTTCGGGTTTACATAAACCATCACTGTCATCCATACTCTCTGCAAATCACAGTAACACAGTATAGACTTCACTACCATCACTATCATTCTTTTTCGCAAATGATAGAAAATTATTATTTATTATTACTGTACTAAATGTGCAAGAAATCTTAAATTGAAGCGTTTTAAGTATGATATGATGGCCCTGTTTGGCAAGCAGTGGCTTATTTTCATAAGCACGATCAACAGTGCTTTTCCGTAAAACGAGACAATCTCCTCCACATATTTGCCTCGGCTTGTGTGAATAAGCACTTATAAGTGGTTTATGGCAGTTTGCCAAACGGGCCCGATATTGATGTGGAAATTGAGTATCTTATTGGTTTCATAAAAGCTACTAAATTGAGTAGATCTTACTGGAACATAAATGGACTCATCCGTCACCTCTTCGGCCAATTGTGTGTGTGTGTGTAGTTCATCAATTGAAAACGTAGTTTGTCTACCATTTGTGAGATATAACGAAAGAAAGAAGAGAAGATGTTAATATCTTACAATGTATGAAATAAGGTTCAACATGGAATTCTTACTTCCAATAAGACAGTGTTTAAAAAAAAAAGTACTATTTTCATTTCATATTATTTTCACAAAAACATGTTATTTTTCATATTTTATAACAATTTTCAATTTTAGATTTTGAAAACACATTTTTTTTATTTTGTATTTTGCTCCATACTAATTTTAGATTCCAACAATATATTAAATTAGGAGTAATAATTATTTATAGAAAACTAAAGATATTTTCAGAAAGTTGTAGATTAATTTTAATCTGATATTCAATGATTTCCATGGTCTCTATTTAAATTGGTTTTCTGGCAGGTAATATGAAACAAAGGGAGCAACAAAGTTGAAAGACCAAATGTTGAACATAATCAAGAGTTCAAGACTACATCCACAAAAAACTACAACATAGATTTTAGGGAACTTAGATTATATATACACAACAGAATCGTTTTTTGTTGCAATGCCAAAAACAATTTATCGGTCAAAACGTGCTATGATTAGGCTTACTGGATTAGGATAGCCCAGCTTCGAAATTGAAAATTACAAAATTCTATTGCTCTTGGAAAAAAAATTATCGATACATGGAGCATTCAATGAATTGAGTACTGTATTTCGCTAAATCCATCCGGAAAAACAAAAGCCTGCGATGAATAGATTTGACAAGCGTTTACAACAATTAAGAAAAACGATGGATCCATGGAATAGTTACTCTTTCGTAACTCCAATTAGTATTTAAAGCTAATAATTGGAAAATAATCATGAGTCACTCCTCTTCCCCATTAAGGAGATATTAATCAAATCATCATTCCATCACTGCAAAAACAATATATAGTCGATCAAATTATGGACTAAATGTAACTTATATAACCACACGGTTCTCTTTGTAACAGAAAGTGAAACACTGATTAGTAAATAAATATCACTCATTAAAAAAGAAAAATGATTAGTGAATTTGATCGGTCATCAGTCGATGGAAGCCTCCATTGTTGATCAACGACAGAAAATATATCAATCACATTAAAGATCGATAAATCAAACATCAAAAGATAATTCCTTTCTTCTGGTTTTTATATCTGATTCATTGGGAAATGATTCATTAGAGTTCAGGAAGTTGGTGATTTAGTGTGTTCAACTTTCAAGTTTATACTATTGCTTGGAAGAAACACCAAAGTATGTCATCAGCTACTTGTATATATATAACCTTTATGCATATTATGAATATAATCATGACGAAGCTCTTTCTTTTCAAGCTTGGCATATCGTAGCAGCAGCATTACTCTTCACTGGTTTCGATTACTACGTCGTAGATAGAGGCTCACACTGTACGAAGTGGTAACTGATAAGAACACCTCTTGGGAGGTTAATAATTATGAGTCTAATGGTGTAGCTACTAATTAATTAAATTTCTCCCTCTAAAAATTAAGGGGGTGTACAGTATAGATAGGAATAATTATGCTTCCGTAATTAAAACTGATCTTGTAACTCTCGCAAGCACTGTACACGTTAAACATTCATTCTCATTCATGCATGGAGGCGGCGCACATTCTCCAACAACTCATTGCCCTCCCCTTTACTTCCCATTCATTTATCATTCTCACATTCATTCATGCTTCCTAGTGTGTGTGTGTGTGTCTATATATATCGCCTCCTTTCTTTCGTATCCACCCCGAGAAAACTATATCCTCCTTTTTATCTGTCTGGTTGATGATGATGGGGAGTCAGAGCCAGCCACTCGTGGGATGGAACCTTAAGAATGAGTTCGATGAAGTTCCATTCCCTCTCACATACCAATTACCTTCATCTGATTTGAGGTATACGTTAAACTGCTTCTGTACTTTCTGGTTGCAGAAATATTGTTCTTAGAGCTTGTCTCATTGTAGCGTCTTTTTCAGCGGAAATAGCGGCAATGGATATTTAGGACTGGATTGGGATGATGAGTTACCTTGGAATGAACCGTATGCTTTGTGTGAAAACCTGACCATTGAACCAACACCGAGCGTGCAAGGTGTTTTAATAATTTTATCGGTTTCACTTGTCATTTTGTTTGTGTATATATAGTGTGCCATTGTGATATATGTAGATTGTCCTCTTCTGCAGACTATGACGTTTACGACATTAAGAAGGGACTGGCAGTGTGGAATGAGTTCATTGATGGATTTGATTCAGATAAGACTGTTTATGTACTCTGCAAGAATAACGGAGAAAGTATGAAGGAAGTGAAGGAAGAGAGGGAGGCGAAACGATCAGGCCTAGAAGAGACAAGTGTTAGCACCAAGTTGTTGTCAAGGAAGACTATTTCTCAGTACTTCTATATGCCAATCACACAGGCCGCCAAGGAGCTTAATGTGGGCCTCACGCTTCTGAAAAAAAGGTGCAGAGAATTGGGAATTAGAAGGTGGCCACATAGGAAACTGATGAGCCTTCAAACCTTGATCAACAATGTGAAGGTTCGTTTCGTTTTCGTTTTTGTTCGACGCATTACCAGATTCTCATTATATATTCTGAAGTGGTGGGATTTGATGCAGGAGCTAGGGAAGGAGGGGGGCCAGGAAAGTGAAGAGAAACTGAGAAACGCGCTTGAGATATTGGCGAAGGAGAAGAAGCTGATGGAGGAGATGCCAGATTTGCAGCTAGAGGATAACACAAAAAGGCTCAGGCAAGCTTGCTTTAAAGCCAACTATAAGAAAAGAAAGCTAATGGGGTCTTCAATGGAATCGGAGTTCACAAGGAATGAATATAATAATTATGAGGATCAAGTACAGGATATCAAGCATCTGTTGCCATCATCCCTCCCTCCCCATTTCACAACATAAATAAATGCTCTTGCCATTTTCCTCTTCTTTCTCTCTGTGCGCGCGCGCGCGTTCGTTCCTTCCTGTTTTAGGAAGGTTGGTGATACAAGGATTTTGGTTGATGTCTGAAAACACTGATATATATTACATGCTGGTCTAGTTTTGTTGTGTCTGAAGAATGCATGGGCAGTGGAGATTCCTTTGCAAGGCATTTTGCTCTCCTCATTGATGCTCTAATTCGAATTTCATAGTCTTGCACGAGCCGCAAAAATTTTCCAAGCTAAATGTTTTTTTTTAAAAGATTTGATTAGAGGGAAGCCGGCACAGGTGTTAGGGGAATCTCAAGAGAGAGAAATGGGCAAAGGAAGAAGAACATGAGCGCAAGACAAGTCATTAAATTTAATAATCAATTCAACAAAATTTCAGCTATCCTTTCAAAGTAAGGTGGATTTTAGCATGGAAGAAGGCCTATTTTATTCAATTTACACTCTATTTATCAAATATCTGACGCCTGGGAGAAGCAAGACAAGACATAGAAATTGCTGAAGATAAAACTCCAGAGCAAGGAATTAGACAAGAGTAGTTTTAACTGTAACATTGGTATTATCACAGGATTTGATACTAATTTATTTTGACACTAGTTTGATCAACAAATGCGATAACCATGCCTAATGTAACTGGCTAACAGCTACCACCAGTGTGCAAGGAAGGGAAACAAATTATCCTTAATCATGACTTGCATGCTGATTTGTTGTGTATATCACTCTCCAGTCACAACTAAATGATCCCGGCCCAAGAAGACCAGCTTTTTTTGGGTCACACAACAAGACCAGCTTAAGCGATGCCAAATTGGTAAATAGGCATTATTTTTCACAATCTGACAAGAACTATTACAGCGGTTTTTTTCCAAAAAAAAAAATCTAAACGAAAACACTAGTGATATATTGAGATATCTC
The DNA here is from genome assembly GCA_025593235.1 of Vachellia pachyceras. Classification (NCBI taxonomy): domain Eukaryota; kingdom Viridiplantae; phylum Streptophyta; class Magnoliopsida; order Fabales; family Fabaceae; genus Vachellia; species Vachellia pachyceras. The sequence continues at coordinate 14,690 of JANTPZ010132772.1, forward strand.
ACCAAACTTGAAGCTCAACAAAAAGACCACAGAAATGGAAACTCCCGTTCTACAAAACTGGAGGCAGAATGATGATGCTACAACAAATCTTTCATAAAGCCATGTAAGAAGTGCTTATTCTCAAATATTTCTTCAAGGGACGCTTTAGGCGTTAACTGCTTGCTTTGAAGCAAAATCAATTCCCTTTTCAATGCTAGCCTTAAGTTCTGGCTTAAGAGCTTCCAATGCCTTCTGCTCATACTCGGTCAACCCTTGGAGGTCAGATGTTATGAAAGCTTCCACCCCTTTTCTTCCCAGTTTTACCCTTGAAGCAAAGAATGGAAGCTCGGTCACTTCTGATTGTACATATGAACACTCATACACATCCCCATCTCCATCAAGTGCACGAAGAGATGATTCCACGAATCTAGCTGCTGCATATGCCATTGACAAAGTGGCAGACCCTGCACCAGCCTTTGCTTCGACGACTTCAGTTCCAGCATTCTGAATCCTGACAGTTAACTGGTCGATTTCTTCATCAGTAAAACTTACTGAAGGTTTTGTCTTTGACAACAGAGGAAGAATGGTGATCCCGGCATGACCCCCCACAACTGGGACATCAACATCAATCAATTTCAGGTTCTTCTTCTGAGCAACAAATGTGTTTGCTCTCACAACATCCAATGTAGTAACACCAAAGAGCTTCTTAGGATCATAGACGCCCTTCTGTTTGAGAACTTCAGCTGCAATAGGAACTGTAGAATTTACTGGGTTGCTGATAATATGAATAAAAGCATCAGGGCAGTTATCTGCAACAGCTGAAACTAAGTCTCTCACGATGCCAGCATTGATGTTGAAAAGGTCATCACGAGTCATGCCAGGCTTTCTTGGAACCCCAGCAGGGATGACAACTACATCTACGCCTTTCAAAGCGTTTGCTAACTCAGAAGCTCCTGCGAAATCCTTAACTTGTGAGGGAGTATTGCAATGGCTGAGATCAGCAGCAACTCCCTTGACATTGGCAATATCATACAGATGAAGGTCAGAAACAAGTGGGGACATCTTGATAAGAAGAGCTAAAGGCTGGCCAATTCCTCCAGCAGCACCAAGAACTGCCACTTTGTAGGAAGCTTGGGGCTGCAAGTGGTACTGCAGGTTTTGGTTTGTCTTTTGAGCTTTGGGTGCAAAAGATGCCCTCAAAGCAGCACAAGTTTCCTTGCCCAAGAAGGATGTTTCTGCTTCGCAGCTAATGCTGGATGCTGCCTTGAGACCACAGAAGTTCTTCAGAGAATTCTGAGACTTGAACCTCAAATCAGAGGGTTTTGATTGGGGAAGTGAGCTCCCTCTTTGGCTGAGGGAAGTGGCTGATCCAATTGTGAAGGTTGCTGCTGCTGCTGCTGCCATCTCAATGTCTGTGATGCACATAGTATTAACACCATTTCATTACAATACTCAGAATATATTGGAAGCACAAAAATTGTAAGGTATATTTCATAATCCACAAAAATGTAGACGAAGTTGCAGAAATAGAAGAAACAGTGGAAAATAACCCAAAAAAACATCAGGTTTGTTAAATTACGATCTGCTTGACAGCTGAAAATGTTGATCTAAAGTTAGAAACCATGAATGTCAAATACAAAGAAACTGATAAGAGTTTATCTATAGAAGCCGAGCAAGAGACAAACAGATGATAACTAGAGCAGAGACAGTAATAGAATGACTTATTCGTTCGATTAATGCGGTTGGTAAATTTGACACCTGTTATCTACGTCTTTACTTCCAATCATGCATGTGGAAGACCAGAAAACCTAAAAAGTTATTGCCACTAAAGAATTATAAATTTTATTTGATTGATCTGACCCGAGCATAGGATAAATGCGAATTATAAATTAGAATTGAATCGGCTGGCTAAAGCTATTTCATCTGCAAATTACAAAAGTTGCACTTAGCATCTTGTTAGGAAGCTTTCTACCGATGCAAGGCATAGCCATTGTCTCCATTCGACGCCTCGCAAATAACGAGATTAAAATATACAGCTCTGAGTTATTACATGCTCTATACGAGTCATCTCATAATAGACATTCCTTGGTGAGTCCAATAATTCTGTCCGCCCAGATATAAAGTTATAACTTTCATCAATCACCTACACCATAGAATCAGAAAAAAAAAATTGCAAAGAATTGATGTATTCTGTAATAAAAAGAAATACTTTCTTCGATACAAACAATACGCTTCGTAAAACACATTGCGAACAACAGGAATGGACACGAATTCAATTAAAATGCAAACATATATCAAAATAAGTAAAGTGGACAAGGGCAAAAGGTCAACACCCATCAACCCCAGAAAAAAAAGCAAGCTACAACTTTACAAACGGTATCGACTTTCAACAAGATTAACATGTTCAGATCTGGTACCACAACTTATAGCAGAGTTCATATAGAAAGATGAGATCTCAGAGACAAATGGATTCAAATACTCAGAAATGAATACAAGAGAGAGAAATAGCAAAAGAGAGCAAAGGAGAATGGGTCAAACCTCGGATAGCCTAGAATTGAAGCTAGGATGGGAGATGAAGTCGGTGAAGCTTGAAGCTTTTGGTTAGGTGGAGAAGAGAATAGGAAAAGAGAGAGGGAAAGTGGGGGTTTTTACGAGGCAAATATGAGCACCACTCCGCGCTTGGAAACTCCGCCTATGAGCTTCGTACAAATCACTGTTGCCTTCAAATGCAAAGTTGCGGGGTGTGGGTGAGCGAACGTCACCTACCCAAGCCTTTTCTGAGCTCTGACTCGTTACTCTTGGCCCTTCGCGTCTTCAACGGCTCTGATGTTTGTAAATATGTGTAGAAAAAGTATAACCTGACATATTGTTTATATATAATGTTGGATAATAATGGCCTTCCATTTTTTATTAATGCTATTGATAGTGATTGTTATATTAGTATTTAACTGTTAATTAAGTCGTGGTGTATAGAAAGGGTGTCTTATGCCTTTACTAGTTAAACCACGGATGACGATACGCTCCTGAAAATTTATGTTGAAGCTTTTTGGGGCAAGGCCTCATACTATACCAAAACGAAGAAGGATGAAGTCTAAAGGCACGGTTCCTATCAATTTTGGATTTTTAATTTGCAAAAAAAAAAAAACGCAAACGTCAAATCAAAAGTATCTCATCCTGAAAATTCTATGGGCACCGGACAGAGTTTTGCGAAAACAAACGGAAAGTCCAAGTCATTGAATTGAATTCCATTTGCTGCCTTGTGATAAAAAAAATTAAAAAAAATCCAGGTTCACTAAAATTTAATAAGAATAAATCAGAATTTGTCTAATTCTAAATTATGGGTATTAGACTAAACATAAATTTTAAAATGTAAATAAAAAGACGATATTGTCATGAAATGTTTTTAAGAAACAGAGGGAGTGAAGAAGACTTTGCATTTAAAAGTGAACTAAAGGAAGGGTTTCTACTGTATTCTACTTCGCACCACCTCTGTCGTGTCGAAGAGCGCTGCTAAGTGAGGCTGTGGAGATAACGCATTGGCTTTGAGAGGAGTCCGTCTTGTCACTGCCATTGAAGGAATTCTTCCAATCGAGTTTAAACGAATACGTTGAACATAAATTTTTCATTCGTATAAGTTAAAAACATTAAAAATGTGAATTTTATTCGAATGAAGTATAAATTTAAAGTGCAATATCTTCAAGTTTATTTAAATATATTGAAGATTAGTTTTTAATTTGAATAGTAAATAAAAATTATTCAAATGAAGTTTAAAATCTAAATTGTGATATCTCTAAAGTTTATTTATCACTTAAATGAGAAACAATGATTATTCAAATGGAGTTTAAAATTCAAAGTGTATTCTTTCAATCATTTCTAAATTTTTAACTGGAAAATGATACTTAGAAATTTTCCTTTGTCAGTTTATTCGACTATCATGCACCAGAAATTTTCCTTCGTAGCAAGGGTTTAACCTGGAATAGTCATTTGATGTCTCGTGACTCTCGTCCGCGCAGACCTTAAATTGCTTTATCAAAACAAAACAGACCTCAAATTGTATATTGAACAACTTCATATCTCTTTAAGATTGCTTAAGCAAGCTATCAATGAAAAACCATCATTCATGCATGCAACTTGAAAGCTTAAGGTCTCTAATTTTGCAGCACGATTAGACTAAGAAAGGGTCTCAGTTCGAAAGCATTACGCGCCTCTACCAAACCCAAATTCCCCTCGAGTCCCACTACGCAGTTACCCGCAAATATTAAAGATCCATATTTGTAATTTGTAAGTTTTAAAAATAATAACACAGATTGTGCTCTCTGTTCATACATTAAGCTTATCCATCTCCCTCCTCAGTGCACTAGCCCTCACCAAGCTTCCGATGGTGTTGACGGCCAGCTTCAAATCCTCCAATGGATTCCCCGGCGCCACCGTCTTGTACAGATAGCTATCAAACGTCATCTTCTGCACATACTCATCGGCACACATCTCCACGAACGCTTCTCTCGCTGGGTTCGACCTGTAGAACACCTTCTGCAGCACATCCAATACCTTGTACGTTGGCCAATACGTCTGATCCCACTTCTTCAGGTACTTCCTCAAGTCGTCTTCGTTCACCATCTTCTTCCCACTCTCTGAACCTTCCACGATTGCTTCTGCGCACATCCTTCCGCTCTTTGCCGCGAAATAGATCCCTTCGCCGGAGCATTTTGTCACGTATCCGGCGGCGTCCCCAACCAGTGCTACTCTCCCCGACAACCTTCGTGGCCTGGGGTGTTCTGGTATGGGATGGGCCTCTACTCGGATGATTTTGCCTCCTAGAATCTTGTCCTTTGCTCTGTTCCTGGTAGCGAGTTGGAATTTCTTGATGTCTCCCTTGTGAGTTACGGTGCCGGTTCCCACGGCCACATGGTCGCATTTTGGGAACACCCATCCGTAGAAATCTGGAGAAACATCATCACCCACGTACATCTCCGCAAGATTCTCATAATACACCATCTTGTCATCTGGAATTTTAATTCTCTCCTGGAAAACCATCGCAGCAGATTCAACATGCGAGGATACAAAAGGAGGTTTAAATATTGAAGCTTCCAGCACTCCAGCGAACAAATTGGAGCAATAAACAGTAACCCATTTAAAAATTAACAAACTTCCAAGTTGTTCTCCTTTCTCGGTTCTTTCTTCCTTTCTTTTAGGGTGAACTATGAAGTAATAATCTTAAGCAAAGTTCCAAATTCGAGAAAGCTTGATGACGAATTTACCTGAAAAGCAATGGCGTATTCGTAGTCACCGGCATTAATAGACTTGGCGACTCTGGAATTAGCCCCATCAGCTCCAATCACAGCATCAACTTCTAACGTGCGCTTATCGCCGACACCACCGGTTTTCTCGTCGTAGCAAGAGAAATGCAAAACGTAGGGCGAAGTCTTGTCTTTGGGGATATCCATTTTCAGAAATAACCCGTTTATGATGGTCGCCCCGTTTTCCTTGGCCCGGTCCCTCAGGTAAGCATCAAGTACCTCGCGCCGAACCATGCCGATGTATTCGTGGGGTTTGAGTGTCTGGCCGATATCGACGGCAACATT
>JANTPZ010132773.1:0-44632 GCA_025593235.1 Vachellia pachyceras
CCGTTGAAGAGCAGAGTAGAAACGCAGAGAGCTAGAGGAAGAGAGGATCTAAGCGGGACGACGAGGGGGAAGCAGAAGATCGACGCACAAAGAAGAAACGCAGAGAAGAATCAGAAGCCAAAGGGGTCGCAGCTTGAAGCAGGAGCAGGAGCCGTAGGGCTTAAAGTTGTCCGTCCAATCTGCTTCAACTTGCGAATCAAAATTTTTATAATTTTGCTGCGGATATCATTTCCGCAGGAAAAGTTTCCTGCGGAAAATAAATCCGCAGCAAAATTTTCTGCGGATTTCTTTTCCGTAAGAAAATTTTCCTGCGGAAATATTTGTGCAGGAAAAATTTCCTGCGGATTTATTTTCCGCAGAAAATTTTTCCTGGGGAAATGGATTCCGCAGGAAACTTTTCCTGCGGAAATGGATTCTGCAGAAAATTTTGCTGCGGAAATGGAATCCGCAGGAAAATTTTCTGCGGAATTTTTTTCCGCAAGTAATTTACCTGCGGATTCCTAATCCGCAGGAAAATTACCTGCGGAAAAAAATCCGCAGGAAAAATCCGCAGGTATTTACAATGTTTTTACTAGTGCAATGATATGAAGGCGATTATCTTTACTATCAGTACACTAATAGTCGATGGTATGCATATGAACGTAATGACTTTTATGCTCCCCGTCATAAGCATGTTGAATATGATGACTATGGATATGTTGACTGTTATGGGCATGCTAAGCAACATCATTATGAGCATAATTACCACCGCCAGTATGAATATACTGCTTATCATGGTTACACTAGCAAGAGTTAATACAACTATGTTGACTATCATCAAAATGAAGAAGTAGAGCGTTATCAATATGATAAAGTTGATGAAGATTGGCACAAGGCTGAAGTTGAATTCCACCAAGAGTTGAATATAGTTCTGACCCATGTTATGCAGATTTGTGTTGAATTAAGGGAGGAATTGAAAGAGTTCAAATCCCAACAAAGCAAGCCAAAAATTCATGTGGATAATTTTTTAAATTAGAAAGATATGACAGAGCATACAATTGAGGTGTTGCCACTAAAGCAGGTAAAACCTATTTATGAAATTAGCATGACCTCAGCTGTCCTACCATTTGCAATGGAATAGTGATGACATCGACCTTGAAGTTGTACACCTGATTGAAGTACTACCCTCAGCTCATATGGAGACTCATCATACCACTAATGTGACTATGCTTGCACCTATTCCACAAGAACCACCATAAGACATTCTTGTGACTCAAGTGAATAAGGATTGTGATCTTGTTGTCATCAATGATCAAGATTCTTGGAGAAAAGATCAAGTTATTCAAGCTACACAAGTGCAAATGACTCCTTCTCAAATTATATTAAGTGAAAATAGACTTCATCATACTACACCTCATGTGCTGGCAACAATTCCTAATGCCGCTTCAATGCTTAAATGACCATTCCATAAATACCTTACATGTTGGAAAGGCTTTCCAGACATTCTCAATAATCAATTTATGCATTCCTTCCATATTGTTCTCTTTCGCTATCTCATTTGGTAGAAAGGGTTGCCAGATGTTCATTGTCATCAAGCTGCTCACTCTTGCTGTGGTTTTCTTTTTCTATATCTCACCTATTGTAAAGGATTTCCATATGGAAGTATCCCATTGAATCCCACCCTCATTTTAACTCGTTAGGAGCCGAGTTCTTCGAGTAGAGGAGAATTATGGGAATAATAGAAATCATAAAGGAGGATCCCATAAATAGATTATTTATGAGATTTGAAGATCTGAAAAAAAAATTATTTAATATCATATATTTGATTTCGTATTTAATATCGTAGATTTGATTTAATTTGATTAATTTCCTTATTATTAATTTCTAGGATTAGGTTGAAGTTTATAAATAATACCTCAACTCTATTACTTTGTAAGTTTTGATGATTTGAATTATATTGAGTTTCCATTCTCTATTCTCTCTTTCTCCTTCTCTCTAATCTTTCTTTATTCTCTATTCTTAAATATTCTCCCTTCCCCCTCACCATCCTGCATCACCTTCGTATATGGCCAACTGGATTTTATTTTTGGAATAAAATCACTAACCTTTTATTGAATTTCATAGCAAACAGACGAAAGTTACTAAAGAGGAAACTATTCATGAATCCCAAGTAAGAAAATAAATACATACAAGTATAAAAATAAGACATATTTACAAGTCTAACTTGTATATCTATAAGTCGAGTTGCATTATTTACAAGTCGAATTTAACAATTTATATTTATAAGTCATACTTCTATATTTACAAGTAATGTCCTTTAAAAGGGAATCTTGCAAAAAATTGAATTCCTTACAACCAATCAGTATCAATTTTTGATCAAGGTATAAAAACATCATGATTTTTCCTAAAAGTGTATCCAACACTATTAAATTCCTATGACAATTCAAAATTTCAACAAAAGTAACATGATTGTTAAATGTAACATATTGTTGCTACTTTTTGTGGTTGAACCCATGTCATTTTTGCATATGCACATGTAATGATATTTGATTATATTTAGATGTTCTAACATTTTTGTTCCCATACTGAATGTTTGGATATTTTTACGAAACTACATGAATATATTTTTAGTAAAATCTCATGGACCATTTTGCATGTTAACTGTTTAATTTTTCATACCTATAACTTACTATTAATTTTCCCAAGAAAAAATTTTAACCCTTAATATCTTTGAAAAATCTAATTTTACCTAACATTGGATTCTCATCCTACTCAGAACTTACAAAATGACTTCAAAACACCCAAATACAGGCACCAACGTGCCCCTATTTAAAGAGTAGGAAATGAGAAAAGAAGCCAAGTCGATCTGTGTATTTGTTTGGAGTGAGAGATGGAAGGAAAAGGAGGAATCAAGTTAGCAGGCTCACTTCTGGTTCCTTCAGTTAAGGAATTGGCAAAAGAGTCTTTAAGCAAAGTTCCTTCAAGATATGTACGTCATCATCATGAAGAAGAAGATCACGATTCTCCATTATTCCCACCCAACGCTGCTTATTCCTCCGCCCTTCAACTTCCCATAATTGACCTCTCCAAGTTCTCTTCTCCATATTCCAAGGCCTCTGAGATTCAAAAGCTCCACTTTGCATGCCGAGATTGGGGCTTCTTCCAGGTCTTGCTATGGCTTTCTTTGTTTCCCCCATCTCTCTCTCTCTCTCTCTCTCTCACACACACACACACGAACATACAACGGCCACACATTCATATGTCTTTTACTCAATCTGATATGAGTTCCACATCGTGAAGCCTCGTAAGTTGTAGTTTATAAGTTTAAGGAGTTCTTAATCCTAATATGCTAGTTTTGGGTGAGATTACCAAAAACTTATGTCTAGTCAGCTCGAAAGATGAGAATTACATGAGCAACCATACTATCCATTCATTACCTGGTATATTTGATGATGTAGGTGATAAATCATGGAGTGGAAGAGTCAATAGTTGAGAGAGTGAAGAAGGGAATCCAAGAGTTCTTCAATCTTCCAATGGAAGAGAAGAAGAAATATTGGCAGACACCAGAAGACTTAGAAGGGTTTGGTCAAGCATTTGTGCTTAGCGAGGAGCAGAAGCTTGATTGGGCAGATATGTTCTACATGATCACTCATCCTCCTCCTTTGAGAAAGCCCCACCTCTTCCCCAATCTTTCTCTCCCATTCAAGTATCTCTCTCTCTCCCTCCCTCCCCCCACACACTCAAAATTCCTAAAATTTTTAGTTATATACAAGCAAGTTAATTGAAGTAGAATATTAACATTTTTGCATTGTTTATCTGTCTTACCGATGTAAGTTTGGGACAAATTACAACGCTTTTATACACTACCCTTCATTAACTGATGTGAAAAGTCTTCTTAATTTCACCAATGTAGGAAATCCTGCGTGCATTTAGGATAGGTTAAAACTTGATTAATAAAAAAACTCTTGCTTTCCAATTTATGTAGATAACATTCTTGACTTAATGATTCAGTCATTTGAAATAACTTATTTCAGCAATGAGTGATACGTTAATGATTATATATGTGTATATATTTATATTGATAATCCTATTACATTTTAAGTATAGAAAACCCTCTAAACTGTAGCTCCTGTGCAGCCAAATCCATATCATTCTATTTTCCATTAGTTAAAAAACGAGCCATAACTAATATTTTTTCGAAGTTTAATTTTGTTGGAATTTAAACTAAAATAATCACAGTAACTATTGTGATTTTTTTTGAAAAAATATATACATTAAACTATTCCCAAATATGGATTTAAATGTATAACATTTTGTGTATCAAGAACCAACGGTAACCAATATAATTTGTTACATGACCAAGTCTTAATTAGCTAAATAATGTTTTTTACATGGTAATATGATTGGATTATATTTGAGCAATGCTGGGCTCAATTGGTTATAGCTTTTCTAAAGATATTTTCTAAATTTACAAAGGACTCGAATTTGAGATGGGCTCAATTAGTTATAGCTTTTCTAAAGGTATTTTCTAAATTTACAAAGTACTTGAATCTGAGACCCAGAACAGAAGCGACCAAAACCCCCACCACTGGGACAATGCATGTTGATTTCAATTTGCTAAATAGTACAGGCTATACAGTGATTGGTATTTATTAGAGCAAACTGGGTGTTGGCAATAATTATTGTAGGTATGACTTGGAGGCTTATGGTGTAGAAGTGAGAAAGCTAGCATTAAAGCTACTAGAGATCATACTAGTGGAGGCTGTGGGAATAGAGGAAAAAGAAATGAGGGACCTATTTGAAGAAGGTTGGCAGGCAATGAGGATGAACTATTATCCACCATGCCCTCAACCAGAGCTTGTGAATGGCTTGAGTCCTCATTCAGATGCAACTGGTCTCACTATCCTCCTTCAAGTCAACCAAGTTGATCAATGCCTTCAGATAAAAAAGGATGGCATGTGGTTTCCAATCACTATTCTCCCTAATGCTTTTGTGGTCAACGTTGGTGATATGCTGGAGGTAATAATTAAATCTTATGCAAATCTTTTAAGAGTTATTCCAATATTAAATGTAAGTGTTGGATAATTTATTTCAAGATATTAAAAAGATTAGTGAAATTAATTATTTGTGAAAAATGTATGCTGATTTCCCTCATATACCTCTTAATAATTTACATTGAGACTACCTCAATGATGGAACCCTTTTTCAATATATGCAGTTAACACCAGTGGTTTCAGAATTTTTTTCGTTTGAAAGATAAAGTAGATTGATATTTTTCAGTTAAAACCAAAGTAAACCTTCAATTAGTTCCTGTATTTAGATTCTGAAGGATTATTTCTTTCTAAATCAATTTAGACTCCTTTAAAATAAAATTAATTGATCTCATATTGCTCCAAAGAATACATTAACAATATGATGCACATGTTAAATGGGTGAATGTTAATTCACTTGTTTATTTGACTGTTTTTTAAATTCCTTTTGGATTTTTAAGATGAGATGATTATATGTGATAAAGTAACACCCTTGCCTTGTTTTTTAATGTGTAAACATGTTTTGAAAGTCTTTGTTCATGACCAATGTTGTCCATAAGTTTTTTAAGTTTCACTGATGCCTCGGAAGTTTTCAAACATAGTAGTATTCTTCCACTCCATTAGAAAATTGATCCTGACCGTTATTGCTTCATTTTAATACTTTTGGAGCAACTTTAAACCCAAAAACACCTTCGAAATAACATTGTTAATAGAGTGAAAACTTTCATAGTAAATGTGTACTTTAGCTCGTTTTAACTTATGTATTGATATAATTTGAGAGAATGGTGATAGGAAGTAATTAAGATGATGAATTGGGTATAGGTTGTGACAAATGGAATTTACAAGAGCATAGAGCATAGAGCAATGGTAAGCTCAAAGAAAGAGAGGATGTCTATAGCCACTTTCTACGGTCCAAAGTTCGATGGAGTCCTGGGCCCAGCACCCAGCCTTATTAATCCACAAAGGCCAGCTCTATTCAAATCAATGGGTGTTGCCGAATTTTTCAAAGGTTTTCTCTCTGGCAAGCTCAATGGAAGATCTCATCTTGATGCCAAAAGGATCCAAAATAATTAACTGAAAAAATATATATTGGATTATATGAAGCAAATTAATATTATTATGATGAAGCAAATTAATATTACTACTAAATGTTGCTCTGTAAACACCATATGTGTGGATGGGTTTTCTTGAGGTCTTCCTGAAATATGCACATAGATAATATTCTTCTGCATTCAGTGTGTGTATATCTAGTAAATTACATATAACCCAGAGGTATGAATACTTTTCTGTAAGTGGTGGGGCGTGGAATTGTTTGTAATATCAAACCATCAGTGTTTGTCCCTTTGAATTAAAAAAAAGTATGCATGTATTTTGTGTAATAATTGGACACTGTGATGTAGTAACTTTTTGATTGGAAGTTACTTAAGGATTAGCCTTTTATTGTTGCAGCGAGATCTTCACGGTCTAAAGATAGTTTTAATAATTTAGATTTAAAATTTTGGGAAATCAATGTTTGTGTTATTAAGATTTGACCATATTGTAACTCAATCATTGAATATTGATTCGATGTAATTCAGTCTCCATAAGTTTAACTTAATTGTAAATTAATTTGCAAACTTTGACTCACTTATTCAATCCTACAATTTCAACAATTTTATAATTTAATCCTTGACCTTTTATTATATATATGCTTTTATTTTTTGAAATATAGAGATTAAATAAAATGGTTAAAACTATAAGGACTGAGTTGTAATGAGTCAAATTTTAGGGATTGATTTACAAATGAATTAAAATTATAGAAACTAAACCTAATGCTGATAATGCGGGCTGGCGCAAGCCAGCCTGCCAACCCCTCCCCTGTTGGCGGGCTGCAGAAATGCAGCCCGCACCGCCATTTAAATTTCTTTTTTCCTTCTTCTTTTTTTTTCCAATTTTTTTATAAGATTATATAGTTATATTATATTAATTAACTCATGATTCTTTTTCTACTAATAAATTTTCAATAATGACATTTTTTCATGTTTTAAAACAAAAATATAAATATTAATGTGTTGTTATAATTTTAAATATAGTATTATAGAAAGTTGATATGAAAATAAAATATTCTATACTATTTTTTAATGTATTAAGTATTATTTATCATACTTTGAAAAAAAATATTGAGATGAAAAATGTAAGAAAAATATATAATATATTATGTTTAAAATAAAAAAATTTAAAAAAATATAGGTGGCGGGTTCAACCCGCGGGTTGGGCGTGGCGGGTTGGGCCCGTGGGCCTAATCCGTATTACCAGCTCTAATTGTACCTAGTCAAAATTTAAGAATTAAGTTACAATTGTGTTAAAACCATAGAGATCAAAAGACTAATTTTCTCTAATATTTTCAACTGATGAATTTTAATAAAGAAATACTACTAAAAAGTGATATTAATAGTATATGTTTAATAGCATTTCCTTAATAAAAAGTTACTAAAATGAATTTGATTGAAAGCGCATTTGGATTGATGGTAAAAAAGTGGTTTTTGTTTTACCTGACTTTTGCAAAGATAAGTTACAATAAAAATTAAATAGTGTAATGTGCTTCATTCTTTTTGTCCCTTTCTTCCACCCATGTGTTTTTTCAAGTGTAAAAATACCTATAAACATTTAAAATATGAATAAAAATGACACAACCATAAAATATAACATAACCCCACTGCTTTTGGTGGGTCCACAATATTTTTACATATATATGTAACAATGTTAAATTATATTTAATGATGCTTCCATCTTAAATCTTTGAATAGTTTTCTACCTCTAAAAGCCATACCCAAGGCACCTTTGATACAAGTTCTAGAGTATCTTTGTAATTACACCCTTTTTATGAAGCTCAGTCTAGCTTCCAAGGTAAGGGTATTTTTGGCTTAGTAGCATCGTATCGCTGACCCAAACAAGGCCAATAGCCACTCTTATAGATTCACTCTACCTTTATCGCTCTTCCTTCCCTTACCTTCTTTCAGATTTTTGCTTATTCGGTTCCTTCACTCTCTTGCCTTTCTGAAGCTGTCCTAGTTCAAAGGCCCTATGTAACATTCTTTATTTTCCCCTATAAACATCATATTAGATCATTAATAAATCACTTTAGGGCTTTGGATAACTCAAATTGACCAAAGAAATCAACTTGAAAATTTTCAAAAAACGTGTTACTGTTCATTTGGTCAATTTCCAGATTTCTGGCCCAACTTTGAAAAATCATAACTAATTTTAGAAAAATCGAAATTGAGTGGTTCAAATTTCTATTTGAAGCTTATAAAGTGATATACAGGGAAAAAATACTCACTGGTTCAAAAACCTGTCCAATTGATACAGTTTAATCCGTAAAAATCACAGTTCATTTGGTAACTTTCCAGTTTTCCAGATTTTTCTCTTAACTTAAGAAAATCATAACTCCTTATCTACACATCCAAATTTAACACACTTTGTCTCGTTTTAAAGCTTAGGTTGTGTAGTATTTAACTGGAAAGTTTCAAGTCATTTGGACTTCGTTTGCTAATTTTCATCGCCATTCCAAAAACAGGACAGATTGGGGGGTTTTGGAACCCTTTGCTTAGAAACTTGGCATTTTCGTAAAAATTTGGTAAAGCCTCTTCTTCCCTTCTTAAACCTCTCTAAATGCATGATAAACCATTAGCTTCTTGTTCATTATCATACATGCATTCACATGGAATTACTTAACTACCATGTAGAGGTTTATACTTACATATTTACAATCACACTTAAAGATAAGTTTCAAACATCACACATAGCTTTAATACATAAAAACACAACATTATACCTTCTTGAATCACCATTCATTTTGTTTTTACCCTTGCTTAAGCTTCCACCTACATGGTTGGGTGGGTGAATAATGAGATTTTTGGAAATCTCAATAGCAAAACTATCTAACATATTTCATAAAATGCATGACAACTTTCTATATAAAAGTGGATCATAAAAGTGCAACATGTAACAATTAGATACATATGGCCATAGCATACAAATGCACATATCCACACTTTCATCATCATAAATTCTCAAATCAAGTCATGCATAATTCAAAAGTGATTTTCATAACAATTTAGATTAGAGTTATATGGTCTTGCACCTTTTTCCTTTAACTTTCCTTAACTTTTCTTGAGTTCTAAAGCATTCTTGATGACTCTTTCCAATGGGCTCCTTGAGATCTTAACTTCCTAAACAACATTTAAAAGTATAATCATCATTCTCAAGTCATAAACTAGCCAAGAGAATCACCGATAACGCAATATAACTTCCCTTGCTCTTTTAAAGAATTCTAGAGCTTGGAAACTTGTCTTAATGATTTCTAATACTTCCCAAAACTTGTGCTCACTTTTACCCGGCACAAAATCTCATTTAAAAGCCATTGGAAGTATTAAAATCATCAAAATCCAGCTCCTTCCCCACTAGATCTGGACGAAAATCTTCCACAAGCACAATAACATGATTTCTCAAACTTTCAACATATATACCAACATATTCTTGATCCCAAACTCATTTCCATGGATTATATGTCTTGAATACAACTCTTCTAACTCAAATATAAATTTGGGCAGAACCTCCCCTTAGGGTTTGACATCCCAAAATTTTCAAATCAATCAAACAACCATCAAACAATCACAAGCTATACATCAATTTACTCCTTACAACACAAGGAGTGTTTTACACATGATTTTTGGCTCTAAATCCCTCTCTTTCTAACTTTTGCTCTCAAGAACACAAACTTTGAATCTTGAAAAAGAGAGGTTTAATCCAAATTCTAATCCATGGAAGTGGTAGAGGGAATCACAAGGATCAAGAATATGTATAGGTTTATGTGCTTAAACCTCTTATCTTGGATTTTCTTCAAGCTTTTCTCCCTCTTCAAGAGCCAAAAATGGCGTCATCTTCTCTCTCTAATTCCAGCAGCAAAAGTCAGCCAAATGGAGAGGAAGGGAAGGGAATTATATTTATTTAATCCTTTGTAAAGAAATGGAAGGCTAGGATGTAATCTTATAATATAAGTTTAATCTAAGGGCTCATATCTAGCCACCCTTAATTTCACATGCCTAAATATCATTGGTTGGAATTAGATAATGGTAACTAAAGAGTAACTAAGGGTTAAAACTTGGTTAGGCTAACCAAACCGAATTCCATTCGGTTACCTCTACCGATTATACTTTTTACCGGTAAACATAACTTTATTCCTGTAAATCTTTCTCTGCTTTTCTGGAGATGTTTTCTTCCTCATTTAATCTCCATCTTCTCCTCTTGAATATGGCGAAATCATCATCCCCAAAATACCCCTTGATCTCATCAAAAATTTACAGGGTTATTCTATCCTGTCCAAAACCCTGAAAACGTGCAATCGGAGGGCAAAATATTTTTAGGGCCTTAAAAATTACTACATTTTCTACTGATATTTTAGCCCTTTTTTCTTTTCCTAAATTGCCCTCTAGATTGTTCAAAATTAATTTTTGAATAAAATTGTATTTCTAGGGTTTTCGGGTTTTTATCCCTCTATTCGGGAAAATCGCCTTTATCGTATATTGGGCAATAATTTTATTAAATAATATAAAATTCACTTTATTTTTCTATGTCCTGAACTCAACTGATTGAGGTCTCCTGATACCTCAAATAATTATTTTCGGTCGATTCACCTTTAAAATTCTCTAAACAAATATCTAAGCCGAATTTTGACAATCTGCCAAATTTCAGTTAATCAGTGAGTTCTGCTCTATCTTTTGGGCATCTGTGAATTTTTCTGGTATTTTGGTCAACAGTTGACTTTTTGACTTTGACTTTGTCAAATGACCAAAATGCCCTTACACTTTCTCTTATTTACCAAATTACACCTGTTTTTACTAATCTTTCAAAATTCCAGGATTACCCTTGACTTTTATGCCCTTAATCTTTTTGTGTAATGATATTTGGTCCTTCCCAGAAGATTACCCATCCTTACACTACTCCAGGGTGAGCACGCTTAACTGCGGAGTTT
Organism: Vachellia pachyceras; assembly: GCA_025593235.1. Taxonomy (NCBI): domain Eukaryota; kingdom Viridiplantae; phylum Streptophyta; class Magnoliopsida; order Fabales; family Fabaceae; genus Vachellia; species Vachellia pachyceras. The sequence goes on from JANTPZ010132773.1 coordinate 11,023, forward strand.
TCATAAAATTTCTCCCGCTGTGCCAGGTCTGACTTTAGGTTTTCCAGCCCATCAGCATCATCTTTTTCCGTGCTTTCTATCTGTGGGCTCTAACTTGACTTTTGACTACTGGTTTGACCCTTTTTATCCAATGACCATATTGTCCTTGGTCTTTATACTTTATGACATTTATGTCTCTGACTTATATATTAAGAAATTTCAAAGCCTTAGGACTAACTTACCCGTAGTCTTTCTGGTCTACTAGCTTCCTCTCTTCCTGTACTTTATTTCTCTGGGCATTTTCTCATCTCATAACTATCGGTTTGGCCTCTATTTCAGTTTATAGAAAAGGGTAGATATTACACCCTAAGCCTGACCCATCTCGATCGATCACTCCTCCTCCTCCTTAGCTTTGCCCTCCATAATCACTCATCGTCATGGTTGTGTAGTGTGCGAGCCTCAAGATACCGCCTCTGAGGGTATCCTTTTATTTTTATTATTTATTTTTGTCCATGGATTCTGTTTTTGTTGAGAACGGAAATTGGTGCGGTAATGCTAGTGTCTAAGATTAATACTAATAGTTCATGGGATTAAATTGAAAGGAATTTGTTTCATCATGGTGCTCTCCATTCACTAGTCTAGCTGATAGACTTCATGTTAGCCAAATGCTAAATGCCAATAAAAGACTGCATGTTCCAACATTTGTAGGTCCCCTGAGGTTGATTCAGGTCTGTGTTCCTCATATGGCAGCTAGAAAATGGGGAAAGATTGTAAACATTGGTAGTGAAATTGATGTTATGGATGTGGTTCCTAGAGCTATAAAGTCGAATATTGGACAATCTGTGACAACCAGCTACACCTGCATGCATGAATGGAACTTGTTCAAGCATTTTGAAGTTGCCATATGAGAGAGCTTATTTTTCCCAGAAATCCAAATCCACCCCTACGCATGAATTTGCTAAATAGAATGTGGCTGCCATACTAAGGAAGAAACTACCTGAATGTTATCCCTTGGCCATTACTCTTTCACCATGTCGTCATGTACCATTTGCCACTTTTTGTTGGAGATTTTATTTTAAGGAAAGTGATGAAATGTTGAGCACTTTTGATCCATATATGTTGGGATTTGTATGAACTATTTTCATTATGTGCCATAGAGGATGTGTCTTGAGCCTTTTTATGGGCAAAAGATGTTGGTTAATGTTCTAATTAATGAATGATAAATAAATTGAACATAGATATTTGCAGCAATGCCCAAATTGTGTTCGTGATGTAATTAGAGATAAAATTGTAGAGACTTTATGATCCAATTAATTATGTGATATTATTAGTTATTTAAACAATTGTATGATTCAATTAGTTATTTGATATTATTAGTTAGTTGAAAATTTTACTTTTTAATGACATTTAATTTACATATATTTTCATTTATTCCATTTTTTATTTTTATTTTTAAAAAATCACTTTTTCAACCTTTATCCAAACGCTTTCTCCTTTTAAAAAAAGTCACTTCTCCCACCGCTAATCCAAACATAAATCACGTTACACTTTTAACTTTTACTCAGAATTCCTTTTCTAAAATAACTTTTACAAAAAAGTCACTTCTCCTACCGCTTATCCAAACATACCCAAGACAATCCAGTGAAAGAGATTGTATTTGTACAATTACCGTTGTACCCTTAATAATACTTGAAACAAAACAGTTTCCCCTTGTTCAAAATCTGAATATGTGTACAGCATAACTTAGCATGAGTGCGAGTTGAGGTCGCAACAATATCGTGAAGAAGAAAAAATCATCGCGGTTGTTGCCTATTTACATCTCGTTACTCTTAGTTGCAGTTCATTGTAGTCAATGGAGAAGTCCGTTGGGAAGAAGTTGGAGCTTCCATCATAATCTGATTTTAGAGATTTGGTTTTGGGAATTTGATAAATCTGTTTTAAATATGGGTGTTACCTATTTTGTTAGGTTCTCTCTCTCTCTCGCTCTCACCGACTATTGGATTCATCTTCATTGTTTGAGGTTGTTAGTGAAATGGTGAAGGAGATGTGTTTTATTCATTCATTCATTTTTTTGAGGGGGTGTTTGGAAATTGGAATGATGGAGTTAAGGAATTTAACTTTTGGGAGCTGCTGTGTTGATATTACTTTGGCTTTTGATACCTCCAAAAATGTTCATGAACTTCAATATGCATTTCCTTTCACTAGTAAAAAAAAAATACTTATTTAGACTTCTCCTTTTAGATTGTATTTAGAAAATATGTACGATCTAAAAAAATATGATCAGTGACATTTTTATAAATAAGAATACAAATTTTAAATCAATTATATCGCATCTATAAAAAAACTCTTTTTTGCTCACCGCTATTCTCCAACCATATGTCCTTAAAGATTTAATGAAGGTTTCACATTGAATTTCTATTCCGTATTTAAAGATATTAAATTTGTTTAGAACTTCATCCTTTGAATTCATAAATAGATATAACAATATCTAGTGCAACCATTAATAAAAGTCACAAAATACTTTTTATCACCTAATATAGGCCAACCATGCAAATCACAAATATCATAATGAATTAGTTCTAATATTTTTTAATTTTTTTCTACTTTAGTGAAAGAATGTCTTGTTATTTTAGTTATCATACATGTAGTATAAGACTTATTATTACCAATAGATTTTGGAATCAATTCAATATTCATAATATCATTTAATTTTCTAAAATTAACATGACCCAAATGATAATGTCACATATCACAAGAGTCAACAATATAAGCATAACTATAAATATTATTATTAATTTTAGCAACATTACACTTCAACATGTTCTCATAGAAATATCCTTTGCCTACAAACATTCCACCATTAGTGAGAACAAACTTGTCTCCCTCAAATACAGACTTAAACCCAAACTCATTAAGTATTGGTACAAAAATTAAATTCTTCCTAACTTCTTGTACATAATATACATCTCTTAGAGTGAGGGTTTTCCCAGAAGTAAATTCAATTTCCACAGGCCTCTTGCCCTTAATTTGAACATTTAAAGCATTTCCCATGTAAAGCACATCTCCTTCTTCTTCTTCTTCTTCTTCTTCTTCTTCTTCTTCTTTCAATGTCTTGAAGAAGGCCTTGTTCTTGCACACATGGCGAGTTACACCGGAGTCCACCCGCTATGACTCATTGTTATCAACCAAGTGGATCTTAGAAATCATAGCTAAGAGATTGTCAACTTCATGGATGTATTGTTTTCTTTCTCTTTCTTGTTGAAGAAAGGACATTCTTTCTTGTAATGTCCAGTTTTTCCACAAAAGAAACAAGTACTTTTACTTTTCTTACTTTTGTGACTATACTGCACTTGGGAGTTGTCATTCTTCTTCCCTCTTTTACTTGAGGTATTGCAGGACTGTCCTTCCTTCACTATTTGAACTTTCTCGTATTTGCCTCATCTTGTTTTCGATATTCTTCTTCTAAGCGAATATGGTTTCCCAAATGTTCAAGAGTGATCAATCTTCTTTCTTGTGTTTAAGATTCTTTTTAAAGTCTTTCCAAGAAGGAGGAAGTTTGTCAATGATTGAGGAGACAACAATAGACTCATCCATATTCATTTTGTGGTGTTTAAAATTATTCAAAATATGTTCTATCTCATGCCATTATTTCATAACAAATTTTCCATCAATCATTTTATAATTATTGAAACAAGAAACAAGAAACTTCTTACTAGTTACGTCTTCCTGCATGTACCTTATCTCAAGTTTGGCCCAAAGATCCTTTGCAAACATTGAATCCTTATGAACATCAAACAAAGTGTTGCAAAGCCCATTTAGGATATGTCCAATATAGATGAAATCATTATTCTCCCATTTCTGTCTCTCTCTCTGATATCAGCATTAGTTTCACTTTCTCGTTCTTGTGGCGTGGAAGTGGTGAGGATCTAAGCCACGTTTAAAGTTGAGAATAAATTTCATCTTCCTCTATCATCTTAAGAAGTTGTCTCCTTCAAACTTTTCTAATTTCACAAAAATTTTAGTCAACTCCATCAAATAAGCCATTTGTATTCACGGAAGTAAGCCTAAAGACTGTTGGCATTATTGACATGAATGGTTATCTAAAGAGTACAAAAAGAAGAGATAAAGAAGATGAAAAGAAAATTGTGCACGATGTCTCCAAGGTGTCGGTAACACTTTTCTTTAGGCTTAATTTACCCCCATTTATTCCTATATTACAATGTACAAGTTGGGTTAACCGGTGAATTTTCTGCAAGATACAATAGAGACCCTTGAGTATGGACTACACTCCCAACACTCAAACTAAGACAACAAAGACTTTTACAAAGTGATAATTTGGTTTATCTATGTGTGCACTTGAAGAGAAAGACAATGAGTTTGATCTTGTTATGTAAAAAATTGTGTCCAAATGGAGAAGATAGGGAGGGCATTTATAGAGTATGGAAAGATGTCTTAAAGTGGTACCTTTTGAAGCAATATCTCTCTTCAATTAAAAGTCACAAGCATACAGCTTCAATAAAAAGTTACAACCATAATGATTTTTCCATGAAGAATTATATTTTTATGGTATATAGGGATATACGACTTTAGAATTATAACCCCTACACAACCTTTCAAATAAACTCGCTAGTTTATAAAGACATAATCCTTCAAATAAACTCTTTGTTTTCTAAAGACATAACCTTTCAAAAATCACATCTCTTCCTTTAAAAATCACACATTCATTTTAAGATATTCTAACAGTTTCATGCAAGATCAAAGCTCTCTGCTGCTCTTTTACAAAACACACCTTCTAGTTTCCACTAATTTATTTTGGGATAGAGTGTAAATTTACTCATAAATTTTTTGTCAATGTATACTTGGCACCATAAACTTTTATTGAATGCAAAAGTACATAAATTTTTGGGTTAAAATGTATAAAAAACGTATGAGTATTTACCAAAAATATGTTCAATATCATATGTTTTTTTGAAGGTGTAAAAATACTGATAAATATTCAAAATATGAGCAAAAATATTAAAATTGTTAAACATAACCTAACATCGTAATATTTGCATATGCAACAATAACATCAACCCCATAAAAAAGTTACAATATTAGGTTATATTTAACAATTATAACACTCTTACTTTTATTTTGATTATTCACAAGTACTTTTATGTATCTAAAAATTATATGATACTAAATTCACTTTGAGTTAAATACTTCAATATTTTTACACATTAATCCTGTCCCTTTTATTATAAAGCAAAGATACCATTTCAGTAACTACTGTTGTGAAAGATACTTTAAATTTTTTTTATCTCACCAGTGCCTCCCTACTCCCTTCACCGACTCAGCTGAACCTCAAGGCTCAAGCCCTCCGGCAGCCTTCCAACCAGCTTGGCCGTCTTAAAATTGGCATATCATTACTCAGCAATATTAGACTCGTGAACGTTCTTCAAATCCTCATTAAGACAAATTTATGTTCAATATTTTTAGTGATAAAATAAATAAAAAAAGAACCATAAAGTAGGCCAACAAACAAAACAAGTCCCAAAATCCAAAATCGATATATTCTATTCTTTTTTCTAATTTTTTCTCATTGAATATTAGTTGCTTTCAGTTTCATAGATATCATTGGACTGATGATTGTTCAATTGCAACTTCATTCTTTTCATTTCTATGAATTTAGCAAGAGCTGGCAAAAATGGCGGCGACGGTTAGATCTGCGCATGTTGACCTTTGTCTCAGAGCTCATTGTTTTCTTAAAATCACTGACTTTCATCGTGATTGTAAAATCCCCAGCAAAGCCCGAAGACAGGCTTCAAATTTGGGAGTTTCTATTCGGTTGAGACATGACGGTTTGAGAGAGAGGGTGAGAGAAGAGAGGGGGGGAGAGAGAAAGCAAACTTTTACGCAAATGTGTAAAGACTAAAGAGAGTGGGAGAGAGGGTGAGGGAAGAGTGGGGAAAGGGTAGAGAAGTACTTTTACATAAGTTAAGGTAAATATATGGAGAAGATTATCTCGTTTTGTAGAAAAACACTGTTGAATGTACTTTTTGGTGAGAGTTAAGGGTTTCCAAACAAACTCATTATCTATAAAGTTGAGTTTACCGCGTTTCCAAACTTTTAAGCAAACTTTTCTGGGGAGAGAGAGGGTGAGAGAAGAGTGAGGGAAAGCGGTAGAGAAGTACTTTTATACAAGCCGAGGTAAATATATAGAGGAAATTGTCTCGTTTTACAAAAAAAAACACTGTTGAACGTACTTTTGGGTGAGAGTTAAATGTTTCCAAACAAGTATATAACGTGGAACGCAGAGCATGCAATTGACACGTTGACAACAGTGGGACCCACACACAATAAACCATGGGCAATATGGTGCTTTTGTGTTCACGGTACTCGGTGCGCACTGGTGAAAAGTTTACAAGTAAATTTAGACTTTAATTCATTTATCATCAAAATAAAGGGGTTTAACTTATCTGACTCCTACTTAATTGAAAAAATTTTGAATCTCTATAAACTCAACTTTATAGATAATGGGCTTGTTTGAAACAACGTTTCTAAAAGTTAAACGCACGTTTAACCGTGTTTTTCCGCAAAATGAGATAATCTCCTTCACATGTTTACCTCGACTTGCGTTAAAATATTTCTATACCGCATTCCCAAACAAGCACAGTATACTCTCTAACGAGAACCATGTCATTGGTAAAAAACTTATATGATTTCCTCTTGCATATGCTCATTTAGAACGTCAAAAAATCCTGATTGAACATGTACGAGTTCCAAAATGATCCCTAATTTACGTCAATCCTGTAGAAAAGTATTTTAGCTTACCTCCAGATATTCTTACATAAACACTTGTATTTTCCGAACACTTAATTTCCAAAGTATTCATCTTGGAATACATAAAAAAATTTCAAGTCAATAAAAATAATATGCTGATCATGTAAAGAATTTAGTTGGAGAAGAACTTTTCTCGCAGCGTTCAGTTCTCCTTCCCTCTCTACTAGGGTTTTCCTTGCCTATCTGTTAGGGTTGTCTCGCAGCATCGAGGTTGTTGTATTCCGCATGTAAACACCAGTGGATCTTCTAGCTTCTCTACAACGTTGTTCTCATCCTGGTAGCAGCAACACCTACAAATAAAGAATTAATCCGAGTCACGTTCGAGGACACTGTCCTTAAGAGCTATTCCGCGACTACCGGCAAGTAAGTTGCGGCACTCCCCAGGATTAAATGGATTCTTCCTGTAAAGATACAGGGATACAGAACTAGCGGAAGGTATTATAGAACTCAGCAAATAGAACACAGTGAAAGAGAAGAGGAGAGGAGTATAAGGCTCTTCTTAGACCCTTATTCTATCCAAGTTTTTCCAGAACCATTTTTTCTCTGCACAGACACAAAAAGGCATGAAGGGAGCAATAAAAAACAAATACCACGTTTGATGTACCATCCGTTCATACCCGTATTCTATTGAAATTCGAGTGTATTCTTATATTGTTCAATACTATACCCTTATTCTATTGTACAATGGACAAAACAATAAAACCAATTAAAACCCATTAGACAACACTATAAACCATGTTAAAGTCTAAAACGTACACACTATTTTAAGTCATTATTGGGTTGCCTTTTATTTGCAAATCCCCATAAATAACAATAATGAAGAAATATTCAATGGCCACATACCGTTTTAAATAGGATAACGGATGGTGACATAAAATCAATTTAAACAACATTAAATCAAAAGCCAACAATTATGGGTATTAAAAATCACATTTAAGTTTGAAATTTTCTGGTCAAAACTTTATTCAAAATAGTGTTTTTATTTCTATAAAACGTTTAATAAGGGTGTCCAATACACAATTAACTTGCACATAAAGGGTAAGGGAAAATTGCTCGATTTGTCTCCAGTGGCCTTTATCATGTGCATTCTTCCCAAAGAATGTGGGACTCTTTCTTTGACACACCCACACAATATTTACAACAATCCCCCACATGTGTCAAAGGAAGTATCATTAGCTGAGTTACTCACATGAGCATAACCATTGCATCTGGTGGTTCTTTGAACTATGAACCAGACCTAGAAAAAATAACACATGGTACACATAGATGTTAGTGAAACGTACATTTCTATGAACCAACAAATCTTTGTTGTATACTAGCGGCATTAAGAGTCAGGTTATACCCCACATTTCCGCTGTTAACGGCGGTTTTGCACTTTAAACGGCCGTGCGCGTGCTTAGTGCATAACGAATGCTTTAGAGATTTCGCCACGATCTCATAGGAGCGGCCCCACTATACAATTAACTTGCCCATAAAGGGTAAGGGAAAATTGCCGGATTTGTCTCCAGTGGCCTTTATCATGTGCAAGCTCTTTCTTCCCAAAGAATGTGGGACTCTTTCTTTGACACACCCACACAATATTTACAACAGAGGTATAGCTAGTTTGTCGTCGGACCTTTGATTTCTTCTTCATCTTCGAACTATCCTAGCTCTCCTCTTGTTTGAGTTCCTGGATTGTGCCTTTATGGTGGGAATTTCAGAGATTAGGGTTTCAAAGAGACTATCGTTTGTGGGCAAGAATGGCAGCGGAGGCGATAGTTGCTTATATGGGTGTGATTCGTGCTCCGGTGTGATGTTTTCTGAGTGGGATCTCCGATGGGTGCCGCCAGGGTTTTGGGAGGCAAGAGTCGGGAAGGCCCGATAAGGGCATCTCTCAACCCATCGAGGTTCGGAGGAGACGGCAGATGAGGGCATCACTTCCGTCTCAGGGGTTGTGAAGATTGTGAGCGGGGGACTTCAGAGAAGAAGTTTTTGAATGCCGGAGACCATAAGGTGAGTAACTCTCCCAACACTGATAAAGTTGCTTACTGAGTTGACTGGGTTTGGAGTGTTCAGAAAGGTAATGCGGTTGAAGTTGTGGGTAATTATATCTAGTTCAACATTGTTTATTACATTGAAGTGTTGAAACAAGGGGTAGTAGGTTTTATTTGCCATTACAGTGAGTCCAGGTTGAATTACGGTCAGAATAAAGCATATTTTGGACTTAGGAAATCTACCCCTCTTGTCCCTGGATTGGTTGAATTGGTATGGATTGATTTTAAGCCTAAAAGAAAAGGATTGGAAGCTCATAGGGCTAAATTTATGGCTGGTGAATCTTTCTTTATGGAGTGTTTTGTTTGGATTGAGATTGTTCTCTCTTGCTTGATGGCTGACGTGATTGTGGGTTTTATTTCAAAGGCTACACTTTTTGTTGGTATAGTTAGAATCATTACTTTCAGCCTGTTCAGTCGTTTTGTCCATGCTGTTCATTATGGGCTTGACATATGCCTGATAAGTGTGAATGTATACACTGCATTTATTTGGGCAATTTATGGGCCAGTTCAGTGTGTATGGGATCATTATTCATCTATGGGTTGGAGTGGTGAGTCTACTTGGTATTATCTGGATGGGTGTGATGTTCTAACGAGTGTTATGATGATTGCCCTCCTTGGGTTTCTCTACTCAAGGAATTTGAGAAGAAACCATCTCTATGTATAGATTCCTAGGAAAGCATATTTGGTAGCCGGGTGAGTCGTCAAAGCTTCAGTGGACTTCTCTTAGCCTTTTATTAGGGCTTATCGAGCTCCTTCGCAGTTTAAGGACTTCTTGTTGGTTGTTGATATGATCCTTTCTTGTTATATTGCTGAACTTTTTATGCTTGTCTTTTCTATTGTTTATTGTTGTTTTGAGTTTGCTTATTTCTTTTAGGGTGTTTGCTGTTTTTGGTGTCTTCTTAATGTTTGTACTCTCGTTTTTAATTTAATTTGAATGTTATCTTTGTTAGCAAAAAAAAACAATAAGATAATCTCTTCATTTGCTTTGTACTTTTTCATTAATATACCTTTAGTAAATAGATCACTCATTATTTTTTTAACCTATGTTTAAATCACTTATTATTTTGTGTACCTTTTTTACATGAATACAAATTGGTTATAAAAAAATACAAGTCTCCAATCTTAACCTGTGTCTAATCATTATTTCCCGTAATTTGATGTATGGCTTGTAAGTTTTATCCAAGTATAATATCCCCTTTATTCTTGAATTTAATAGAAACTACAGCACTTCATCTCGATATAGAACCCTCTCCCCCGTGTAAAACTTGTAATTAAAAGGAGGCCTCACATGGATTTTTAATATCTCCATTATTTCTGACTAAAACTTTTCCTTCGTCATCCTCTATATATGTTTACTTGAGTTATTATCTCCCATGGGTCAGTTTCGCCTTGAAGAGATTAAGATTTAATCAAACTCAGTGATTAATTATCTGTGTAAAAATGGGGTATTAATGAAGTAGCATGAAGCTGTCACCCCCTTTTGAAATAATCAATCACTATTATTATATTGAAGTGAAATGATATTATTTAGAAATTAGAAGGGAGGGAAGCATGAGCTCTACTTCTACGGGACCCACATGAAAGAGTGCAGAAGTAAGTTTCATGTTTTCCTCTATTTTTCTTCCCAAAAAAATGCCATACAATTTTTGGAATCCTAGATAAATCCTAACCTCTTCTATGCCAATTATGCACAAAAAATATATCCATCTAGGTATTACGTGTGTGTGTGTGTCTGCGCGCGCACGCGCTGAGAGCTATTAAACCAAAAGTAAGGCAGACATTTGAGAGGCTGGTCGCCGTTTTTACCTCTTGAGCTCAAAAATGGAACCCTCATCATCAAGCTCTCAGAATACATTGCTCACTCCAAACAGTTCTCTGGTCCAACAAGATGCACTATCGCCATTGTTATCAGCAGCATCCAAAAACCCAGAAGATCAAGAGGGGTCATCTTCTCGAGTGGTTGTTGAATGGAGTTGGGAGGAGATTAAGGTATTTGAGGATACTTTAGCAGAGGTTGGTAGTGGAGATGAAGAATTATCTGAACTCTTACTTCCATCTCTTGCTTTGAGGATCCCAACCAAAACCATCTCTCAGCTCGAGAAGCGCCTGGAAGAACTTGAAGATGACATTAAGATGATCGAGTCTTTGGATTTTGATGAAATTATCAACCTTTTGAAGAGTGACACAGAAGATAATCCAAGCCAAGAAGCAGACAGCAGTCAGAATGTGTGTGTGTGTGTGTGTGTGTGTGTGTAAAAACACACACACACACACCCTTACATACACAAGAAAGTGAATATTTCAGGAAGCCACTAATTTTTAATCCTCTTGGTTGTATTCGAATTGCAATTACGGTACTTAAAGTTCAACACCGTACAGATTTTAAATCTAACAAAGGTGAAAATCTTTATATATAGTGTGTATGGGGATTTTTTTTGGGGGGGGGGGTGGCTTTCCTAGTTAGACTAATTAAGTTTGAAACCTGACGGAAGATTTAAACATCGAATAGCAACTTAAAGTTATGTTCTTTAAATCCAGTGAATCTTAAGCTGGTAGGTTAGGAACTAATTAAATTGAAACCCACCAACTTTAAGTTTTATTAGTCAAATACTTCAATACTTACAACAACGCCAATATTACATCACAAATTTGCAAACCGAATAAGAACATGGGCAAAATGGTTTGAAATTTAAGCAAAACAAGATCATAATGGATTGAACTTAAACACACACACACACAGACATTAGCTTAATTATGAGCAAGGGTTTGCATTATTTTTTCTTTGGGAGAATTTGTATGAGATTCCAATGAAGGACTTAATCACCAAAAGGTTTAATAACTAAGAAACATTACAATGACAAGTTTAAGAGCAAGCAACGACATTGGATTTATATTTCTTCCTTATCATTAGGACTTTTTGGTAATTAAATCTTTTTTAGGATCTCATAGTAATTTCCCCCCTTTTTTCTTTCGAACTGAAAATTCAAGAAGACTCATTGATATTTTCTGAAGATTTCCTCTGCAGAATGAGATCCTTGTGCTTGTAATTGGAATTTTGAACTTTTATGTGCTGGTTTTGCCTAGTTAAATTAATTTGGATTATCTATCTGTGCGATTTAAATTTTGATTTTTGAGGTAGGTTTGTCTATATTTTTGTTTAAAATTCAAGTCATTCTTTCCCCGAATTTAGTACGGCTTGGAGAATTTATAAGGTGAATAATTAGTTCACTGTGAAGGAAAGAAAGGAAGGCTAGAAAGTTATGTACTAAATTTACTTATTATCCAATTCAAGACCAAGGAAATGAATTTACCCATAGATTCAAAGAACATGTAATGAATTTCTTCGTCCCTCTATTAATAGAAAAAATATAAAAGGAAAATTGGATCAGAAAAAAACCATAGAGTAATTATTTTTTTAAAGGGAATGAATTTACCCATAGCTATACTATCCATTCGAATTTTTTTTCCATGAATTAATGTATAGGCGTCAGCAGAATAGTGATGACTAGTGAGTGAGTCACATTAAAATGATATTGTTAATTCTTAAGAACTAGCAATAGATCATTGGATCCGTTATAATGAAAACTAACCCCTTTTTAATTCAAATGCAGCTACAGGATCAGAAATATATTTTTTGGTACACATAATAAGAAAAATAGAATAATATCTTAATAAATAATTTTGTAAATGAGCAACATTATGCGTCCCTTAAAAAGGACAATTACTATTCATTAGCATACTTCTGTATTTATTCTATATTGATAATGCATTAAACATTCAAAACTCAGTCAAACAATAATGTAACATTCTAAGCTTTAGCTATATTAAAAATGTGGTCACACTATTAGATTTCTACATTTATGTTAGTATCTCTCTTGACATGTTCAAAGAATGTACCGGTAATGAGAGTAAATTAAGCAATATGGAGTCCTAAAAAATGGGTAGAATAATACCAAAAAGAACACTCAACAAAGTTATTCAGCGGGATCTCTTGGTCAACAATTTATTCAAATATATTATTGTTGATAAAGCAAATGTAGTATGTTATTCTCTCTTTTAGTTGAAAAAGGCTTCTTGTTGTAGCATGTTATTCTCTCTTTTAGGAGGTGGGACTAATTACTTCAATAGCTTTATTTAGGACGTAATAATATGCAAACAAGAGATGTATATGCAACTTAGCATTAAACTTCTATAATAGGTATATATTAATTTTGCCCTTCTATGGAAATAGTTGAAGCGAATTAGATAGGACCTACCTTAATGTTATATACTTTCAATTTATTGTCCAATTAATTGATATGGGACCTTTTAGTATATTCTAAATACTTAGCAGGTGAACTGTACAACTGCATAAAGTCAAAATCCTCTCACAAAACTCAAATTAGCTAACCAATTAATATGCCTTCTTGTTTCTTTCCTCCAATCAACTTCTGAAGAGAGCCAATCCATATGATCCAACTAGCTATTTACTTGCACTTATAACAAATAATCAATATTGTTCCAAGACTTCTTTTCCGTCTATTTTATTATTGAATAATTTGCTTTCTTTCTTTAGCCTTTTCCCCTTGAACTTACAATTGAAGAATGCAGTATGGATTTTTTTCTCCCTGTGAGATATATATACAGATTGAGAGTAGAATTATTATTCCAAAGTAACTATGGAACTCAAAGAAATTCTCCGCAACTTGAACAGAAATAAAGACTGATATATATATATATAATTAGAAAGAAATCTATGTGAACAGTGCGATAGCCTATGATTTGTATTGCTCTGGTAATTATAATATATAGTACATCAGGTCCCCAAACCCTGAGAGAATATTTTTAATGAATAATATATATAAAAGGAATGGCACCACTCAGGGTGTAACCAATCAGGACCACAACGCTAACCAACATGCTGTGACAACATTGACCAACGACACAACACTACACAACAATACCGAAATGCATTATACACAAGCATATACTAATTATATATTAATTGTATACTCTAACATCCCCCCTCAAATGAGAGGGTGTGATACACAACCTAAGTTTGTTCCTGAAGATGCTGAATTTGCTTGGAGGTAAGGCTTTGGTGAAGCAATCAGCTGGTTGGAGATGAGAAGGGATGTAACGAACAGTAATGACACGATGAAGAACCAAATCGCGTATGAAGTAGACATCAATATCAATGTGTTTGCTTCGTGTATGATGGACTGGATTTGCTGCCAAGGCATTTGCACTCAAATTGTCACACCATATGGAAGATGGCTGATGAATTATGTGACCAAGTTCTGAGACAATCTTCTGTTTTCGAGAAAACCAAGAGATAAGAGTGTTACCTAAATACACACAACATCCCTCCATGGATTTTCTATCATCATGATCAGCTGCCCAGTCGGCATCCGTGAATCCTGTCAGTTTAAAACTATGAAAGGGATGAAGATGTATCCCATAGTGATAAGTTCCTTTTAAGTATCGAAGAATTCTTTACTCCCTGAAAATGAATGTCAGTTGGATTACCTAGGAACTTACTTAATTTGTTCACAGGGAAAGCAATGTCTGGCCTTGTAGTTGTTAAATATTGAAGAGAACCTAAGGCACATCTATAAACAGAAAGGTCTGACATAAGTTTTCCATCCACAGCAAAAAAAGAACGACCAGCCACCATTAGTGTAGGAGCAGGGGCACAATCAAGCATGTTAAACTTATGCAGCAATTCTAAAGTGTACTTGCCCTGATTTAGATAAAAACCAGCAAAATTTCTGTGTATCTCAAGCCCAAGAAAATAATAAACAAATCCAATATCTTTGAGGGAAAACATATCATTCAGCTTCTCAATGAAAGTGTGTATATATCTGGAACTATTACCCGTCACCAAAATATCATCCACATAAATGAGTATAAAAACAGTAAGTTTATCTGTACGAAGATAAAATAGAGAGGTATCACTCTTGGCATGTTGAAAACCCCACCGTACTAGAGTTAATCGAAGCCTATCAAACCAAGCTCGTGGAGCTTGTCTTAATCCATAAATTGCTTTTACCAATTTACAGACATGATTTGGATAATGGGTGTCAATGAAACCTTCAGGCTGATGCATAAAAACTCTTTCATTGAGATGACCATTCAAGAACGCATTATTTACATCGAGTTGCCTAACCTCCCAATGAAATATGACTGCAATAGTAAGAACAGTTCTAAATGTAGCTAGTTTAACAACAGGGCTAAAAGTCTCACCATAATCAAGACCAGGTTGGAAACCTTTTGCTACAAGACGTGCTTTGGGCTTTAAAAGAGATCTATCTACTCTGAACTTGTTCTTGAAAACTGATCTCTAGTCATTTGAGGCCAAATTTAATACTCAAATTATGTAAATAGTGGCATAATCTTGAGGTCAATCTCTAAGGAGCTTATGTGTCTCTAAGTGATTAGTTAACAAATTACTTCAACAAATCTGAGGGATCAAAACATTATCTAACCTACTGTTTATTTTAGTTTTCCTTATCTTCTTAGATTGCAATGCAGTAACTAAAAAAAAGGGTTTGCACAAGTGAATTAGTATTTAGTTGCTTCCCAAGAGTTAAACTCTGCCCTCATTGCCTTTCAACATTATAAATTTTTCCTCAACATTTTCCTATCACCACAATCAACAAACATACGAATGGATTCGCATAAGCACAGTCCAGATACCTCAGAGAGCACTATTGATCAATACTCTCATGTGTAATTCACAACAATCAGGCATGACAGTTAATCAACCACAAGGACTGACCGTTGCTAATCTCAATCAAGAAGCAAAACTCTGAACCAATATTATTGAATCCAATCAAACATTCTGATCATGAACAACAAAAGAATTACGAATGAAATCACTATACACTCTTAGAGGTTTTGACATATTATCACAGGTCACAAATATATTTGAAGAGCAGAATGAGGAACGGAATACATCCCCTGTATATGTGAAGCTCAGGCTCGACATAGCTCTTGGGAGAGCAAAGGGCGAATCAGCTGGACATGGAAATGAGGACAGCAGCAACGAAGTTGTTCCACATTCCAGGATCTGCCATGATGTGAGGAGTGAAAGATGAGATCGCGACTGATCAGAGTAGGAACCAGATCTAGCCCATGAGTTTGCAGTCCTTAGTCTCAATGGGGTGGCGAGGTGAGCAGGAGATGGCGAGGTGAGGAAGAAGCCAGAGAGAAGCAATCGCCTCTCACACAGTGACAGCACTTCAATCTCCTGAGAGCCTTCTCCATGTGTGCTCGATGGTTCTGGAGAAATGGGGAGGACTTGATGGGAACTGCTGAGATCTCTGCAGCTCCGTGTGATCAGATCCAGCCGGAAGTCTTCAACTCCTTGATCTGAGATCGTGGCAGTCGAAGATGTGGAATGGATGAAAACGACGGGAGAGGAGTCTGGATGTGGGTGAAGTTGTGATGTCAGAGGAGCAGTGATTCTGATAGAATTTGCAAAATATCTCTGTTGTCCGTGAGGTCTTGCCTTTCCCCCTGGATAAAGGGATGAAGCTCGGATAAAAGGACTCTTTCTTGGATAAAAGTCTGCTGCTAGCTAACCATTTTTCGGTTTTCCTTCAACTAATTCAGTTAGGTTTTGTTTCCTTTTCTAGTTTTGGTCCCACTATTTGGTTAGTCTTTCTTTGTCTGCTGAGCGCCCCCATTATCCTACATACCCAGCGAAAATTCAATGAAATCTCATGCATTTAAAATACTAAGGAGTAAAATGTCATATACCTAAAGTAGTAGGCATTTGGGGAATTTTTAAAGAGTGATAGAAGATCAAATTTAACAATTAATTTGTATAATCACTCTAACAAAATTAATCTCTAATATATACAATTAAGGCCTAACAAAGCATCAAATGGTCAATATTAGGTACAATTAATTTCTATAAAATAGGGATTCATCAAATTCCCCCACACTCACTTTTTTGCACTCCGGGCAAAATAATGGAATAAGATTGAGTCTCAAGTTTCTTGAAAAGGAATGACACTAATCCAAAACAATCCATGCTACTGAGAATTCTACAATTTAATAAAGGGAGGTGGATGATATGTGAGATTCCTCCCATGGAAATATGTTTCACTCACTCTCATCAATATTGGGTTATTTCTCTCAAAGTCATCACATTTAGGCTTCACCATAAGCTTGTAACTATCCTACATCTCCACCACTTAGATGCTACAAGGTCTTGTGAATCAAAGGGACTTTATGAGGGTTGTATTGTTGGAAAGGCTAAATGACAGAATGGTTGATTGCAATAACAAGAGCTAGTCATTCAAATGCATCAATTTGGGAGCATAAGATCATAAAACAACAATTAATTAGCATACTAACATAGGAACAGCTTTGTGGTTGACTCAACAAAGGTGGCTGAAACGAAATGCAATCATTTCTCTATTTTATTTGTTCATGCCTTACTGATCTCTTGACTTTCTTCTCTCTCTTTTTTTCTTTTTCTTCTCTTTTTTTTCTTTTTTTTCTTTTTCTTTCTGTTGCTTTCCTTTCTCTTTTTTTTTGTTTTCACCCTTTTTTGTTTTTTTCTTTATTTTCTTTCTTCTATACTTCCAGCATGTTGTGAGCAAGAAATATTCAAGACAACATCCTCAACTGATTGAATTACAAAACAAATGGTTCACATTCTGATAACTTCCAGCAATGATTGATATTCTATTAGCAGTCCCAATGAATTTTCATGTATAGCTCTTGTTAGAATTTGATGGATTAAATGATAAGAAGGGCTCAAATGGGTTAGCAAGGGATTAATTAGTGTGGGTTGCTATTTGGTCATGGGGTTATTGAAAAAAATTACCCTCATCATGTTCACAATTCCAAGAGCTAATGTGGTCTTGAATCAAGGATTGAGACAAGTTCTAGGAAGTTACTAAACTTGATGATATCACACTTATTTAGGAATAAATTCAGGATCAAATTCCTCACAACTAGCTTACTCACTTCATCTTAACTCACAAAGATCAATTGCATAGATATTTAAGCATGGATTTGTTTAGGCTTAGTGCTAAGTTCAATGAAATGCATTAAGGACTCAATCTAGTTCCACAATCAGCCAATCATTCAAAATACTAATATTTAGGTGCAAATGGCAGCAAAAAGTCATCAAAACAGTGCAAAATCAGTAGACAGCAGATCAGCAAACCAGCAATTTAGGCAGCAAAATAATCCTTACTCTCCCCCACACTCATTCCTTGTATTGTCCTCAATGCAAGCTTAAAACAGCCACTATATTTGCCACAACAACCAAGAGAATCTTAAAAACAGCAACAAAAATACCCCTAGTCTGGTGGATTAGACCCATCCCCCATGCTTGGTTTCAGCAATAAAGTGTAAGTTATGATATCATGAGCAGATCAATCAAGGGAAGGAAAGGTACAACCATGTGTATGGGCTCTTTCCAAGCACTTGAGACAGAGGCTGCAATCCAAAATGCATCCGTATCAAGAAATTCCTACAAAATAGCCAAGAACCAGTAGCCAAGAGGTAACAGAGTAATACTAAACGAAGTTATGCAAAATTTAAAAATTTTACACATCCATCACACTTCCAAAACGCTTGAGCATGCTATAGTACACTGTACACTGTCCTCAAGAAATGAAGCAAGCACAGCGAGTTTAAGCTCAAACCCGTCTCCTTTGTCAAAGTAGTTAAATGACAGACTAGACACCACACTTTCATGTAAATTTCAGCATCAAGAGATATAAGGATGTAAAGATGCAACAATTCATATTCCAACATTCAGATTTTCATGTAAAAATGAGTTAGACTCAATCAGATTAAGCAGCAAATAATGATTCAGACAGAGAGGTATTGTTGTAGCTAAGTATCTTTCCATCCAATGTGCACTCAAAGTCAAGTACTCAGTTAAGCTCTTGAGGGGGAAAACGTTCTGATTGATAAAAGAGACTTAGACCAGGGGAAAATTTACAACATCACGGTGGATCCAAGGTTTCAATGATCAATCTGTAATTCCTTAACCAAAAAGATTACTGAAATGCTCAATGTGTAAAGCAAGCAAAATAAATTCCACCTAAAATTTTTTTTTCAAAACAGTTCATGATAGCACAAGTGGTGCAATTTCTATTGAATTTCAGAGGTAAGCCAAGAGTTGCAGTTATGGGAGCTAAGCATGAATTTTATCAAGCAAGTATAGCTACACCACACCACACATAAAGGAATATCGCTTTAGCTTTTTAACAGAAAATGTTTCTCATCGACCTAGGCTTGTGACAGCAAGTGTGTAACAGCATCACTTGTTTCATTATAGACTCATCAAGGTAATTGCAACATTAATAAATGTGCTTAAGGGAGTTCAGAATACAGCCAAGGCATCAACAAATTCCAATTTCCAGTTTCAATGGTACTATGTTAGAGGAAAGGAAATAATGGGAGGAGAAATCCTGACCAAGGGCATTCAAACTGCAGTATCTATTCACAATTCAGTTCCCTCTCTGTTTTTTTTTTTGACACTCAAAGACAAATAAACTGAAAGCAAACTAATACTAGAAAAAGACAAATAAAAAGACAAAACTGAAGAGAGACAGCCTAATTTGCAGCAAATTAAGTAGGTGAGATGTTTTTATGATACAATTTTAGCAAATGTCCATTTACTTTCATTATCTTGCCATTTTTTTCATCTAAAAGCTCAATCATGCCAAAATCATGTACCTTAGTCACTCTATAGGGACCAACCCACCTTGTCTGAAATTTCCCTCTCTTAAATTTGAATCTGGCCAGAAATAACAGCACCTGATCACCAACACTAAAGTGCTTCCTTAAAATTCCTTTATCATGTATGAGCTTGGTTTTCTCCTTGTAGATACGGGAATTTTCATAGGCTTCAAGTCTAATTTCTTCCAGCTATTGCAACTGGAGTTTTCTCTCTGTTACAGCTGCTTCAAAGTCCATGTTGCAGCTTTTAACAACCCAATATGCTCTGTGCTCAATTTCTACTGGTAAATGACAAGGTTTTCCATAGATCAACCTATAGGGAGACATTTATGCAGGTGTTTTATAGGCTGTCCTATAGGCCCATAATGCATCATTTAACCTTGACCTCCAATCTTTTCCTGATGGCTTTACTATTCTTTCTAGGATCTGATTAACTTCTCTATTGGACACCTCAGTTTGGCCATTAGTTTGTGGGTGATAGGGTGTTGACATTTTGTGTGTGACCCCATATTGGGATAACAACCTATCTACAAGCCTATTGCAAAAATGTGTACCACGATCGCTTATAATGGCTTTAGGAATTCCAATTCTAGAGAAAATGTGTGTTTTCAAGAATTTGGAGACAGTGGCTGCATCATCCTTGTTGGTTGGAATGGCTTCTACCCATTTGGACACATAATCTACAGCTAGTAATATGTAATATGACCCAAAGGATGGTGGAAATGGCCCCATGAAATCAATCCCCCATACATCAAAAATTTCGCAAAATAAAATGGGATGTTATGGCATTTCATGCCTCTTACTGTTGCCACCAAATCTTTGGCATTTATCACATGTTTTACAAAATTCATAGGCATCCTTAAAAATTGTAGGCCAATAGAAACCAGAATCTAGTACCTTTCTTGAGGTCTTTTTGGCACTAAAGTGACCACCACAAGCCCAAGAGTGACAAGCTTCTAGAACACTTTTTACCTCTTCATTTGGCACACATCTCCTTATAAGTTGATCGCTGCACATCCTCCAAAGGATTGGTGGATCCCATATGTAGTATTTGGACTCACTCTTGAGTTTTTATTCCTGAAAATGAGAAAGGGAAGAAGGAATCAGATCTGTTGCAAGGAAATTGACCATATTAGCATACCAAGGATCCTGGATAGCCATGGCAAATAGAATTGCAGCTGGAAATTCATCACAGATTTGATCAGATTCAGAGACTCCCCTGGTTCCAGCTGGTAGGAGGCTCAAATGGTCTGCAACATGATTTGCTGCACCACTTCTATCCCTCACTTCTATGTGGAACTCTTGCAGCAACAAAATCCACCTCAAGAGCCTTGGTTTTGTGTGCATTTTGCTGAAAAGATACTTAATAGCAGCATGGTTAGTGTATATTGTGACTTTGGAATTAATGAGATATGGTCTAAATTTATCTAATGCAAATACAATAGCATAGAGCTCTTTTTCAGTAGTAGTATAATTTGTTTGAGCTCTATCTAATGTTTTAGAAGCATATGCAACCACTTTGGACAACCCCTCTATCTTTTGTCCTAGCATGACACCAACTGAACCATGGGATGCATCACATGCTAATTCAAAGTCAAAATTCCAGTTTGGTGCAGTGAGTACAGGGGGTGATACAACCATGCTCTTAAGTGTGTCAAATGATTTTTTACATGCATCATCAAACACAAATTCAACATCTTTTTGCAAGAGCCTAGAAAGGGGTGAAGATATCTTACTAAAGTCCTTTACAAACCTTCTATAAAAGCCACAGTGACCAAGAAAGGATCTCAATTCCTTGATTGAAGTAGGATATGGAAGTGATGATATAACCTCAATTTTTGCTTTATCCACTTCAATTCCATTTTTAGATACCAAATGCCCTAGCACTATGCCCTTATCTACCGTGAAATGGCATTTTTCAAAATTAAGCACTAATCCTTTTTCTATGCATCTAGCAAGAACTTTATCAAGACTTTCTAAACAAGCAGTAAAGCTATCACCATACACAGTAAAATCATCCATGAAGACTTCCATAGATGATCCTAAAAACTCACAAAAGATGGCCATCATGGCTCTTTGAAATGTACCCGGGGCATTACATAAACCAAAGGGCATCCTTCTATAAGCAAAAGTGCCAAAGGGGCATGTGAAGGTTGTTTTATCTTGATCTTCTGGGGCTATAGCAATCTGAAAATACCCTGAAAAACCATCAAGGAAGCAATAGTTAGATTTTCCAGCAAGATGCTCTAGCATTTGATCAATAAAAGGCAAAGGGAAGTGATCTTTCTTGTTGCATCATTAAGCTTTCGGTAGTCAATGCAAACTCTCCAAGAATTTTGAACCCTAGTTGGTATGAGTTCATTATTTTCATTCTTAATAACTGTTATGCCACTCTTTTTAGGAACTACTTACACAGGACTCACCCATTCACTATCTAAAATAGGATATATAATTCCAGCACTCAATAATTTGGTTATTTCCTTTTTAACCACATCTAAGATGAGAGGGTTTAACCTACGTTGTGGCTATCTTACAGGCTTACTATCATCATTAAGAAGTATTCTATGTGTACAAACAGAAGGGGAAATCCCAGGTATGTCTGCCATGGACCATCCTATAGCTCTTTTATATTTCTTTAAAACAGAGATCAATTGATTCTCTTCTTTTTCAGTCAAAACAGCAGATACAATGACTGGAAGCCTATTACCATCAGCTAGAAATGCATATTTTAAATGAGATGGTAAAGGTTTCAGCTCTAAATCTGGTGGTTGTATCTCTGAAGGGATGAGTTCCTTTAACTCCAAAGCTCCCAGAAAGTGATTTAGGACTGCTGGAGCTCCTTTTTCTCTCTGCAAATCAGGTGTTTGTGAGCTGTAATCTTGGCCAAAGTGTTGAAATCCCTTGTTGCACTGATCTGTACATGTAGAAAATTGTGAAAATAGGTCAGAAAAATATTTCAGCATTTAAAAAGAATTATGGCCATATAAATCTGAAATGTGAGAGGTATATGGGAGGGTAAATTCAGGATTTTTAGGCACAAATTTTGGAAAATCTGGAGATTTTTGCTCTGTATCAGCATCATTTTGGGTTGCAAGCAGTTGGAACATCTCTATTCTTGTGTAAGTGTGCTTAATGGTGTTGCTTCTCTCTTTGTCCTTCTTGTGTAGCAACTTAGTAGGGCCAAAATGCATGATTTCTTGCACTGGACTTCCTGTACCAGATCTGCCCTAATCCTTAGTTTCCCTTGTAGTAGTTCCAGTTGCTGCAAAATCAGATAATTGACCTTTCCCAAGGTTATGGCTTGAGGAATGAGATGTTAAGTCATCATCAACAGAAGAAAAATCGAAGGAAAAAGATGACAAGGTGGAAAGTGAGCTATCAACAGAAAGGTAGTCAATACTACACACATCATCGATGTCATCTACAAAATTTTCAAGAGAAAAGAGGGAATTCACATTGAGTAAAGAAAAACTAGTATCTATAGTGTCATGCTCATTCACTTTATGCAGTGATTCTTTATATTTTTCCACAGCTTCATCAATCAAAGAATCAATAGCACTCACACCAAGCAAGGAATAGTCTTCAAAGGGATGTTTCATTGCTTTATAAACATCAAATTTAATGACTTAAACCCCAAATTCCATTGTGATACAGCCATCTTTCATGCTCATCACTATGTTGGTTGTTCTAAGAAAGGGTCTCCCTAGAATTACAGTTTCATCAACATGTGAATTTGCTTCAATATCTAGCACATAGAAATCTACAGGTAAAACCAAATCTCTAACCCTCACCAAGATGTCTTCTACCAACCCCTTAAGCTTCCTAATGGTCTTATCAGCAAGTTGAATCAACATGTTAGTGCTTTTCATGCATTAAATTTCTAGGGAAGCATACATAGAGAAGGGCATCATATTTATTGCAGCTCCAAGATCTAACAATGCATTAGATACATTTATTTTGCCTATTGTACAAGGTACTGTAAAGGATCCAGGGTCAGCACATTTCAAGGGCAATTGAGGCTTAAAATTTGCAGAAATATTGGCACCTACTTGCATAAGCTCATTTGGCTTACATTTCTTTTTATTAGAACACAATTCTTTCAAAAATCTCATATATTTATGTGCCCCTTTTAGAAAATCCAGCAATGGAACATTGACAGCAAGTTTGCTAAATAAATTCATAGCATCTTTTTCAATTTGAGAATTGGACACTTTCCTACTTAACAAAAACGAGTTAGGAAAGGGTAGTTCAGAAATTTTTACCTCATTTCCCTTGAGATTTACAGCTTGTTCAGCAGCTACCTTTCATCCATTTTCTGATTTTCCAGCTCCTTACTTGAAGCTCCTTGCTCCTTCCTTGAATTGAGAAGCAGTTTCTCTTTTTCAGTTTCAG
The DNA here is from genome assembly GCA_025593235.1 of Vachellia pachyceras. NCBI lineage: Eukaryota > Viridiplantae > Streptophyta > Magnoliopsida > Fabales > Fabaceae > Vachellia > Vachellia pachyceras. The sequence goes on from JANTPZ010132773.1 coordinate 34,947, forward strand.
ATTGCAGCAGGGCTTCTGGCTTGTTTTCTCCATACTCCTCAGCATTTTCAGATTCTTCTTCATCAGTGTTTTTAGTACCACTTGTGCTTGGTTGGTTTCCTACATCCTTTTCAGCAAAAGTTACATGTTTCCCACTCCTCAATGTCATGGAATTCAGTGATTTCGGGTTCATCACTGTATTAAATGGCAAGATGCCTCCAATTCTTGCATTAACTTCACTTAGGGAGTTGGCTAGTTGGGAAACATAGTTAGAAAGAGTAGCATTTTTGGCTTCCCATTGTTCAATCTTGCTGTCAAACTTCTTCTCTATTACTTCCAGCTTTGAATTTGAGGTGGTTGCAGTGTTTTCAAGTCTGGATCCTAACTCACTCATGCCATCCTTCATGATTTTGATCAACTCATTCATTGTCTCACCATTTCCACCTTTTTCACCTTGCACAGGGACTATGGCTCTTGATGAATCAGCAGCAAATTTGTGCTCTTGGAACCTATTTTGGTTCTGTACTTGCCTCTCTATTATCCCTCCATCTAAAATTAGGATGGTCCCTCCATCCTTCATTATAGGTGCTTGAATAGGGGTTTCTTTGCTGAAATTGACCTTGTCCTTGCCTATTTTGGTAGATTGCTGAAACTTCTTCATAATGGCTTAGACAATCTGCACTCATGTGTATTGGAGAGGCACAAAAGGTGCATGATGGTCCAACCAAAGCTTGGGAGGCAGCCACTGGTTTGAGTGGTTTATTATGCTTCTCCCTTTCCAAGTTTTCCACTCTTCTGCTTATATTTTCAATGAGGATCAGCAGCTGTTCCAGCATCTTTGATGATGCATTATCCCCTTGAATTCTTTGTGTTGCACCTTGATTTTCCCTTGTATAGTATTACTGGTTGTTATTAGCCATTCTCTCTAACAGACTTCAAGCATTATTAGGTGTAAGCTCTAAAATAGAGCCATGTGCAGCAGCATCAATTATTTCTTTAGTTGGAACGGACAGCCCTTCATAGAAGTATTGAACCGGATTTGATTTTGAGCATTGATGGTTGGGACACTTGCTGACCAAAGACAAGAATCTGGTCCAGTAATCATACAAAGATTCTTGTCCTCCTTGGGCTACACCATATATTTCCTTCCTTAGCCTTGAAATCCTTGAAGCTGGAAAATATTTGTCCAAGAAAGCTTTCTTGAACTGCTCCCAAGTCAAGGTGAAATAATGTTGAGGAAGGGTGTTGAGCCACTGTCTTGCATTTCCCTCCACTGTGAAGTGGAATACACTTCTTAGTACATCATTTAGAGCTGCCCTAGGTGGCTTCATGGTAGCACAAATTTGGTACATAAGGTCTATGTGTTGATATGGATCATCACCTGTAAGACCAAAGAATTTAGGTAAGGAACTAATCAAACTACCTTTTATTTCAAATCCAAGATCATGAGCATGGAATCCCCTAGGTGCACAATTAATGGTAGAGTTATTAATCTCCTTAATGCTCCTATTTTCATCATCTGGATTTAAGGGAACATTATGTTTTCACCTTGCACTTCCTCATCATGTCTTGGATTCACATTAGGGACCTCATCATTATTTCTCTCATTCACATTAGGGGCTTCCATAATGAGATGATTATCAATAAACTCTCCCAATACAGATTAACAATAAGATGTATTACTATTATGACAAGAATAAGATGCAGATGCACTAGTTGTGGTGTGTGAGGATTGTGCAAAAGGTACTTGTAGCAATGGAATTGAAGTGTTTGTGTCTTCACTCCTTTTTCCTTTTCTTAAAGTTCTAAGAGTTTTGTTTATTTCTTGATCCAATGGAACAATTTCTTGCCCCTTAGATCTGGTCATGCATGCTTAAAACAAAGATAACAACAACTATTCACAAGGTCTAACAACAGAGAAGTATTTGCAGAACTCAGAATCAGTTTGCAATTTCCCAACCCACAAAACTGGTTGCTATTTTTAAGAAGTGAAACAAGCAAAGCAAGTTCAGTTCAAAAGCTTGTTTTCTTCTTCAAAAGCAATTTAATGATAGAGCATATGCTATACTTTCAAAGAGGGTTCAACAGCAAGAGAAATAGAGGTGTGAAGGTGCAGCAAAACGTGTATATGAAATTCCAGCTTAAAGCATGAAATATGCACTGATATTAGAGTTCAAAAGCAGTCGATATGATTAGTGAGTATGTGGGATGTAAAGAGATAGCAATGTTATAATAATGACTTCAAGCATCCACAAGAAGAACAATGCTACAAGAAAACAGCATCCACAAACTCTCACAATTTCCAGCTTCAACTTCCAGCAAAACTAAGTACTCAAAGCACAAATTTGTGGAGCTTCAGCAAAATTAGCATGAACCAAGAGGGGGAAAATCCAAAAGAAGGATTTATCTAATTCCCAAGAGAAGAAAAAATAACACGCAATGGTTCACAAGTGTCAAGAATTGTCACCAAGTCAGTCAACCACAAATCTTTACACACTCCAAAAGATAAGACAGAACAAAGGGAAGAACCAGAGGAAAAAGTCCAATAATCAAACAATTACCTTGGAACAAAAAATCATTTATCACTCAATCCCCAATCACAAAAGAAAATCAGGTTCTCTAAACCCAAGACAGTAACTTCCCACAGCACTCTTCACTGGAAGCACGCAAGTTGGCTTCACCAACAGATAGCCCAACTAATGTCTAACAGCAAATTTAAGAGGATGATGGTAGCATGCTATTCTCAGCAATCACCAATCAACCGAAACAACCTCAATGTGATAGTTTGTAGCAAAATAACTAATGACAGTGAGATTGGATGGTGGCAACAATTATGTTCCAGAATTAATTCAGCTTTCAACAAAATTCATGAAGAAGACAGCAGCATAGCAATTAATTGTATGACAGCATTAATGAATCTACCCCCAGTTGTACTCAGGATGCAAAACAGGTTAGTGACAGCAGAAATTTTACAATTTCAGGCACAATTCACATGTGATTCAGAAACAGAAAAGAACTGGTAGAAGCTAAGGAGAATTATTGCTGCAACAAGGAATTCTTCTCACACCAATTTTTCAATCACAGTTAATTGTTCAGTTGACTATTTGGAAAAATTCACACAATTAATAAGAGGAAACACAGACTAGAAGATATTAGAAAACCACATGACAACATGAATAAGAGCCACACACATGCAGTGACAAAGCCAGGAACAATTGCAACTGTAATTGCAAGAAAAAGGCACAGAAAACAACAAAAGATTCAATGATGAATTTTTTTTAAAAAAAGAACTACTAACTAAAAACCAAAGAAACAAGCTCCCCAGAAATGACGCCAAAAATTTGATCTCTAGTCGTTTTAGGCCAAATTTAATACTCAAATTATGCAAATAGTGGCACAATCTTGAGGTCAATCTCTAAGAAGCTTATGTGTCTCTAAGTGATTAGTTAACAAATTACTTCAACAAATCTGAGGGATCAAAGCATTATCTAACCTACTGTTTATTTTAGTTTTCCTTATCTTCTTAGATTGCAATGCAGTAACTAAAAAAAAGGGTTTGCACAAGTGAATTAGTATTTAGTTGCTTCCCAAGAGTTAAAATCTGCCCTCATTGCCTTTCAACATTATAAGTTTTTCCTCAACATTTTCCTATCACCACAATCAACAAACATACGAATGGATTCGCATAAGCACAGTCCAAATACCTCAGAGAGCACATTGATCAATACTACTCATGTGTAATTCACAACAATCAGGCATGACAGTTAATCAACCACAAGGACTGACCGTTGCTAATCTCAATCAAGAAGCAAAACTCTGAACCAATATTATTGAATCCAATCAAACATTTTGATCATGAACAACAAAAGAATTACGAATGAAATCACTCTACACTCTTAGAGGTTTTGACATATTATCACAGGTCACAAATATATTTGAAGAGCAGAATGAGGAACGGAATACATCCCCTGTATATGTGAAGCTCAGGCTCGGCATAGCTCTTGGGAGAGCAAAGGGCGAATCAGCTGGACATGGAAATGAGGACAGCAGCAACGAAGTTGTTCCACATTCCAGGATCTGCCATGACGTGAGGAGTGGAAGATGAGATCGTGACTGATCAGAGTAGGAACCAGATCTGGCCCATGAGTTTGCAGTCCTTAGTCTCAATGGGGTGGTGAGGTGAGCAGGAGATGGCGAGGTGAGGAAGAAGCCAGAGAGAAGCAATCGCCTCTCACACAGTGATGACACTTCAATCTCCCAAGAGCCTTCTCCACGTGTGCTCGATGGTTCTGGAGAAATGGGGAGGACTTGATGGGAACTGCTGAGATCTCTGCAGCTTCGTGTGATCAGATCCAGCCGGAAGTCTTCAACTCTTTGATCTGAGATCGTGGCAGCCGAAGATGTGGAATGGATGAAAACGGCGGGAGAGGAGTTTGGATGTGGGTGAAGTTGTGATGTCAGAGGAGCAGTGATCTGAACTGATAGAATTTGCAAAATATCTCTGCTGTCCGTGAGGTTTTGCCTTTCCCCCTGGATAAAGGGATGAAGCTCGGATAAAAGGACTCTTTCTTGGATAAAAGTCTGCTGCTAGCTAACCATTTTTCGGTTTTCCTTCAACTAATTCAGTTAGGTTTTGTTTCCTTTTCTGGTTTTGGTCCCACTATTTGGTTAGTCTTTCTTTGTCTTGGTTAGTCTTTCTTTGTCTGCTGGGCCCCCCATTATCCTACATACCTAGCAAAAATTCAATGAAATCTCATGCATTTAAAATACTAAGGAATAAAATGTCATATACCTAAAGTAGTAGGCATTTGGGGAATTTTTAAAGAGTGATAGAAGATCAAATTTAACAATTAATTTGTATAATCACTCTAACAAAATTAATCTCTAATATATACAATTAAGGCCTAACAAAGCATCAAATGGTCAATATTAGGTACAATTAATTTCTATAAAATAGGGATTCATCAAAAACCCACCGGCTGTCAACCACTGAATGAGCCTGATTTCTAGGGACTAGTATCCATGTATGATTCTTTTTCAATGCTTCAAACTTGGTTATCATTGCCTGTTTCCAGTAAGGTTAGGACAAGGCTGCTTTAGTGCTCTTTGGTTCAGCAAAAGAGTTGAGAGAAGCTGGATCCTCTGACTTGAGTAAACCAACAAATGGGTAACGTGGTTTGAAGACTCCCACCTTGGATCTTGTGATCATAGATGTTAATTAATGTGCATGGGTGATGGGGAATTGTGCTATGTTGAAGATGCTTGAGACATTGCTGAGTCAGATTCATGAGAATCTCCAATATGTGCTAATGCATTTGGTGGTGCTGGGGCATGCTAAGGAAGTGAGTCACTAGTACTGTCTATTGCAACAGACTGAGAAGGCTGTGAGGCTGTAATAGCACCAGGAACATTATCCGACAGGTTGCCTGAAACAAGCAAAGGTAAACTAATTCCATTTTCCACTAAGGAGGACTTTCGTCTGTCAAGGAATCCTATTACAAAAGGAAAGAGTGATGCATCAAATACAAGATGGTGAGAAACATAGACCCGACCAATGGAACTTAAGCACTTATAGCCTTTATGTTAAGGGGCTGGGCCAAGATAAATGCATTTTTGGCTGTGAAACTGGAACTTATGAGAATTATATGGCTTGAGACAAGGGTAACAAGCACAACCAAAAGGCTGAAGCTCCTTGTACTTAGGTTCAACATTAAATAACTGAAACAATGGTGTAGAACCATTTAACACTACTGTAGGTAGTCTATTGATGAGGTGAACAACAGCTTGAAAAGAGTCTACCCAGTATGAGAGAGGCATGTGAGCTCGAGCTAAAAGGGTGAGACCCATCTCCACTACATGTCGATGTTTTTGCTCAGCTCTCCCATTCTGTGCTGAGGTGTAGGGACATGTGTACCTTATAATAATGCCAGCAGCCTGAGTCACAGGAATAAAAGGTTTGTACTCTGTCCCATTATCACATTGGATCATTTTGATCCTAGCATTAAGCTAATTTTCAACTTGAGAGCGAAAAACATTGAAAGCATGAATTGCTTCACCTTTGTATTTTAAAGGGTAAAGCCATGTATATCTAGTATAATCATCAATAAAATGAATATAGAATCTGTGACCACCATTAGATTGAAGAGGTAAGGGACCCTAAACATCAGTGTGAATGAGTTCAAGAGGAGCAGTGGCACGAGACAGTATAGAAGGAAAGGGTAAACACTTGGACTTGCCTAATTGACAAGATTCACAAACAAACTTCTCATTAATATCAACCTTTTCATTACATTTCTCAAAATCTATCTCAATACACGATTACCAGGATGTCCTAACTTATAGTGCCATTGAAGATAAGTATTATTTGCAGCATTACTCGACTCAATGACAGTAGCAGCTGCATATGCTTGAGGATGAGGATGACCAGTTCTATGCATGGGATACATCCCTTGCCTTGGTTTCCCTTCCATCAGTGTGATTCCTCTCACTTTGTCCTTCACAGTACAACCAGTGTTAGAAAAACAAATGTCAACAGAATTATCCTTTACTAATCTGTGAACACTTAGCAAGTTTTTAGCAGTTGAAGGCACAACGAGCACATCATTCAAGTTAAGATTAGAACATGCAAGTGTTTTGACCCTATACCATGAATTTTGACATGTTCCCCTGTGCAAGTAGATAGAAAAGACTTACCCACTGGTGAAACTCGGTCAAGTTGATTGGAATCAGGAGTAACATGATAGTTTGCCCCACTATCCATGTACCAAGCTGGATCCATCACAGTATTAGGTTCAGCATAATATGCTTGAGGAGAAGCACCACCACTGTCTCGACTAAAACTAGGAGGAGTCTTAAAGAAATGCTCATAACATTGATAACACTGACTGGATATATGGCCATATCTGTCACAGAAGCTGCAATAGGGGTGATTATAATTACTAGAAAAATGACCATAAGATTGATTACCGTATGATAGTTGAACACCACTGTTGCTATAACCTCCTTGGCGACTTCTCGCACGAAATCCTCTGACTCCCCTATTTCCATGCCAAGGAGTAGGAGCACGATTCATATCAAATGGCCTACGAGAATGAAGTTCATAAGTGCTGCGCTGAGCAATGTTGGCGACAGGTTGAATGGATAGTGAAGAAAACTTTTAAAGTTGTTCTAGACGGCTTTCAAACGATAGTAACGATGCTTGAGCTTCGATCCAAGTAAGATTGTGCTGATCAAGAAGCTTAACTACAATAGCATTATAATCCGCATCAAGTCCGTTGAGAGTATGCATAACCAGTTCGTCAGTGGTGATCGGTGCTCCAGCGAGTGCTAGCTGATCTGAAATATTCTTCATCTTACTGAGGTACTCTTCCATTTTCATAGCATTTTTCTGTGTGGAGTGAAGATCTGATTTAAAAGTCATGATACGTGCCTTTATAGAAGTACTAGTAAGCTCTCTGGCACCATTCCAGAGATCACAAGCAGTCCAGCAATGCAGCAATTGAGCTCCGACGTCTTGCGACATAGTGTTTCGGAGCCACCCAACAAGTAACCGATCAGTAGAGAACCACTCTTCATAGGCTGGATTGGAAGTTACCCCTGCATCTCTAGGGATATATCTGACCGGAACCACACCAGTGCCATTGATATGAGATTCCAGCCGGTTGCCTTCTATAAGAGGCAACACCACAGATTCCCAAATAAGAAAGTTAGTTCGGTCGAGCTTGATCGTTGAAGTTTGGCCGGAAGAAGAGAAAAGAGAATAGCCTTTATTAGCTGAGGACTGTGTAGTAACAGAAGATGCAGCTGATGGAGACTGGTTTGCAGAAGAGGATGATATTGCAGTGAACAGTGCAGCGCTCTGTACCAAGAAAGAAATCTGTGTGAACAGTGCGATAGCCGATGATTTGTATTGCTATGGTAATTACAATATATAGTACATCAGGTCCCCAAACCCTGAGAGAATATTTTTAATGAATAATATATATAAAAGGAATGGGACCACTCAGGGTGTAACCAATTAGGACCACAACGCTAACCAACATGCTGTGATAACACTGACTAACGACACTACTACACAGCACTACCCAACAATACCGAAATGTACACAAGCATATACTAATTATATATTAATTGTATACTCTAACATAATTTGAATTGAAAATTATTATGATACTTGATTTTACACTCTTATTGGTTGCATGCTATGAACATCTCTACATGTCATTTGCAATGCTTGTTTAACAGTAAATTTAATATTTATTACAATGCACAACTCATTTTGTGTGTATTAATTGTATCTCTATCTTATTATTTTAAGAATTATATCGTGCACAAATTATATATTGTGCCATATTTGATGTGTCCTGCATGCATATGCACACATAAAAACTCTATTCAGAACTACAATATTTGAAATTAATGGTTCTTAAGTTTTTATCTAAGTCCATTTTATCATGCATTACCTAAGTTATAAAACAATATTTGATGTGTCCTTTTCATGACTTGTGAAATAACACATAGATTTTTATATTTTATATTTAGAGTAAGGTATGTGTACATATGTGTAGCAGAATGTTCTTAGTGGGACTTGAACACTATGGAAGAGGGAATTGGAGGAACATCTCAAAGCATTTAGTGCCATCCAAAACACCAGCTCAAATTTCAAGTCATGCAAAAAAGTACTTCCTGAAACTCAAGAACCCTAAGACTCATCTGAGGAGAGACGGATCATTCATGCGAACGGTGGACGATTCGCAAAAGCCAGGGGCGGCGACAAAAGATGAGCAACCAGCCGCCATCTTTGACGACAACAAGAATCCCACTTGATTATGGATTTTGGTGGCATTGCACTACTAGAAAATTACCAATTAGCGAGGAAAATTAGCAACGACTTTGAAATTCCTCTCTAAATAGCCCAATTAGCGAGGAATTTAGCGAGGAACATTAAACTCCTCTCTAATGTCCAATTTAGCGAGGAAAATTAGCGACGACTTGGATATTCCTCTCTAAAATGCCCAATTAGCGAGGAATATTAAATTCCTCTCTAATTTTCCAAATTAGCGAGAAAAATTAGCGACGACTTGAATATTCCTCTCTAAAATACCCAATTAGTGAGGATTAATTTTTGCTCTCTAAATAGAGAGTATACACAATCCTCTCTAAATTGTCTAATTAGTAAAGAATTTAGCGATGACTAATACTTCCTCTCAAAATAGTGCAAAAGATTAATGAGGGTATGCATAATCCTCTTTAAATTGTTCAATTAGTGAGAAATTTGACCAGAACTAATATTTATCTCTAAATAATAAGAGAATTGGAATGAATTATTTTTCTCACTAAAATTTCATTTACTCACAAAGTCTTCCCTTCTATGCGTAAACCCAAATATGTCTTGGCGCGTTACTGCTGGACAAATTTTCCCTTTCCCTCTAAATTTGTCTCGGTCAAATTTCTCATTTCCCAAATCTCTCTTGGCCATTGACTTAGCGAAACCTCTAAAATCCCTAACCCTAACCCATAGTCACACACACTCTCTCGTTCGGCCACTCTCTCGTTCAGCCACTCTCTCATTCGGCCAGTCTCAGTCTCTAGCAAGCTTCTTCTCTGGCTGTAGCTGGTCAAGAGTAAAGGCGAAGCTTGGATCCGCCTTAGAAGAAAGGTTTGCACGCCACTTTCCCAATCCCAAAACAAAAACTGAAACTGACTAC
>JANTPZ010132774.1:0-14020 GCA_025593235.1 Vachellia pachyceras
CATTTTCATTGCTAATATGTTAATCTTATGCGGTTCCGATTCAGGTGAGCCCAATAGGTAACTTTGAGAAGGGCAATATGGTGCCTCCATGGCTTAAACCAATGCTTAGAGCTGACTACTTCGTTACCTGCTCAATCCATGGCGATTCCAATAAGAGGGAGTGCAACATGTTCTGTTTGGATTGTATGGGAGACGCCCTCTGTTCTTACTGCCTGATTCATCACAAAGATCACCGTGTCGTGCAGGTTTGGTCTAGACCTAGCTCATCCATTAATTTTTTTTACCTATTAATCAGAAGGGTTTGAACCTGGACCTGTTTTTGTTTCTATGATTGTTCCAATAACCGATCTATCCGTGTAGATAAGGAGGTCTTCTTACCATAACGTGGTGAGAGTGAACGAGATTCAGAAGTACATCGACATTTCATGCGTCCAAACTTACATTATCAACAGCGCCAAGATCGTATTTCTCAATGAGAGGCCACAGCCACGACCTGGAAAGGGGGTGACTAATACTTGCGAGATTTGTGGAAGAAGCCTTCTCGATTCTTTCAGATTTTGTTCCTTGGGTTGTAAGGTGATTCTTCTTAATCTCAATTTGTTTCTTTGCTTTCTAAAATCAGATGAGATACATGAGCGTGTTTCTTGTTGGGGCAGCTTGGAGCAATGAAACTGGGTCGCTCAGAACTCACATTTGCTCTAAGGGACAAGAACAACAAGGACATATCAGAGTCAGATGAATCCTCAACTCCGAGGAAGATTCGAAGAGCACATGCTTTCAACCGCTTAATCGTGGATGATCCAACCATTTTTTACGGCCATGGCAAGGAGAGGTGCTCAGCTTCTGAAGAAGACGAAGGCAATAATAATGGTAGCATCTCTCCTGCCACACCTCCGATTTACAACCACCGTAATGCCAGGAGAAGAAAAGGCATACCCCATAGGGCCCCATTTTAAATAAAAAACAGAAACGAGAAGATGATGATGAAGAAGAGGAAGAACGTGGATAGGTATAAATTAAGTTCTGCTCATACACTTTTAGATAAGTTAGTGTCCAGAAGAATCATCAATCAATAATCTATTGTGCTATCTTACAGGAATAGGAATGGGATGATACAAAATCAAGGAAAATATAGATTATAGCAGTCCTAGTTTATCGTGTATATATTCTAGAAACATGGTTGTGTTAATCCGATCATTGTATATAGCAGACTTTTCTATAGATTAGCCATGATGGAAGAAGTAGCATTGCTGTTGTAAAATTACAGGTTAATAAACATGATATTGCTTGTGACACATAGAGCCCGTTTAAGAAGGTAAGAAATAATTTTATATAATTTATGATAAATATCTGAATAAAATTATTTTATTTTATAAAAAAATAAAATTGAATGTGTTTGACCCTATCAGAGTTTAGCCAAATGGGCCATGAAGATATCCGTAATTGTAATTGAAGTGTTTTTTAGTTTTTTCCTTTTTTAAACTCTGAGCTTTATCACTATTAGGCATCTAGTCTTATCTCTTGCTTTTTGAACATCGTGCGTGAAGCATCGCTATGACAGGAATCTTTCCGATGCACGAAAAGGGATCGGATTCAACTTTTACATGTTTGTTTAAGAGTTTATTTGACATTTAGGTTTCAAAATCTAGGTTATAAAATTTCAGTTTGAAACTTATATTTTCTCTTTCCTTCTCTTTTCTACTTTTTCTTTTTCTCTTTCTTACTTTCATTTTTTCTACCCATTTTGTTACTTTGGAATCCGTAAAAACTATAATTTTTCAAACATAAATCACTTTTTAAAATCTAATTTTTACCTCGAAATCTGTAAAACCTAGTTTCAAATCGATTCTCAAACAAGCCCTAAAACGTTTAGATATTCTGAGCAGTGTTCCCCAAAAAGTATTCGTGGGACTATCCACCATCGTCCGCCGATATATCAGATATCCCCAGCATAATTCTGCGAGAAATTAAAAAAATAAATCAAATATAGTTTTAAAAAATATTTGGGTATGGGCTGGTTTGTGATATGAAACCATGCTGGGCAAGTGAAAGGCAAAAAGATCAGAAGGATGTGTTTGGGAGTGGAAGGAAAAATAAATGGACGATGAGGGAAAAGAAGGAGGTGGGGGTGGGGATGAGCCAGACAAGAACACACGTCAATGCAATAGAGGAAGTAGACGACAAAGAAGAGGTCCATGTCGTAACAATCGCTTTCATCTTTTTGTGTGTTTGAAAGGGTTTGTTAATGGCTTATACACACACACACAATAATATTAATAATAAATATTTAAATAATTAAACAAGTGGATTATGATCAAATGAGAGCCGTAAAGAATCTGAAACATGCTGTGTGTGACTCCACTCTCTGTCTCTCCATCTATTCTCCCGATCGGCCTATCTTGGCCCCACTTTTTCACCCCCACTAACTGGTTCTTCTTTTCTTTCTTTCTAACATGTAAAGAACAAAAAAGTTCAGTCAAGTAAAATCTCACTGGCTCATCAACACTGGCACAGATCATCAGCTTTGAATTGTTCTTATATATTTCGGTAAAAAAAAAAGCACTTTGTAGAATTACTCATGGATTGCCCATAGATCATAAGATTGCTGTCAATATTAAAAAGATTTAAACTTGCATATTTATGGAGTAGAAATACTGTAATTTTTATCAAGTGAGCCACTGTTTAGATGTAACATTGGCTGCGTTTGGTATTCCGTTAGGAATGCCGTTTTGGCTCCCAAAATCCATTCTCACGCAAGCCGAGACAAAATTCCTCTCACATAAAGTACCTCAGAATCTGTGTCCGTTTTCTCAACGGGTTTCCAAACGAAGCCATTGTCTGGTGGGCAGAAGATATAACATTTTTATCAAGTGAGCCACTTTAATTTAATGAGTCAACAATTTCCGTTAAAAGAAACTAACGGCGTTAAATTTGAGAGATTAAGAGTGAACTTTTTAAATTTAAATGACTAAAATAAAACCTAACACAAATATAAAGGATTAAAAGTTAACAGTATATTTATCTTGATTTCTACCATATCATTCAGTTGGACTAGGTTATGTGGGGGAAGGCTACGCCAAGGTTGTTAGCGTCGACACGTGCTACATGTCACGGGCTTAGAGTTTACTTGATGAAAGCTCCGTGCGGCCTAGATGCGTCACTCTGTTCCACAGCTTCCCCTTTTTCTTGTATGCTTACGCGTGTCCAACTCATGGTTATGAACCAACGCTTTATACTCCATGCATGTCCCACTTCAAAATTCACACGCGCGCGCGAAATAATGGCTGGTATTCAATATCTAAACTAAACAATGCTTAGGATCTACACGGAAGGTGGAACGTTGAGTTATTCCACACACATAGTTAAAAAGTTTAATGTGTGCGGATATTTTAATAAAACAAACTCACCGAAGAAACTCTCAGACGTTACTTATTTGGCATGGGCTTACAATCACCTTCCAGAATTCTCCTTAGAAAAATCTAGATATTTACACATGTGAGAAATGTGTGGAGAATTCTAGAGAAACCTAGAGAAAGCTAGTATGTACAAGTGCTTTCAAGGAAACTCTAGAGAAATCTAGGGTTCTCTAGAGAGTCCGTGACATTCAGTTGGTGTCCCATGCGTGGCGCTGGCACCATCCTCCTAGATGCGTCACTCTGTTCCACAGCTTCCCCTTTTTCTTGTATGCTTACGCGTGTCCAACTCATGGTTATGAACCAACGCTTTATACTCCATGCATGTCCCACTTCAAAATTCACACGCGCGCGCGAAATAATGGCTGGTATTCAATATCTAAACTAAACAATGCTTAGGATCTACACGGAAGGTGGAACGTTGAGTTATTCCACACACATAGTTAAAAAGTTTAATGTGTGCGGATATTTTAATAAAACAAACTCACCGAAGAAACTCTCAGACGTTACTTATTTGGCATGGATCATGAAGTTACAGGGATCATGTCCTGTTTGATCAGTTTTTTTTGTGAGGGGCACAATTCCCCGTTTCAGCTAGTAATTGCCGTTTTCAATCTGAAGTCTAACTTATCTTTGTAATAAAAAAAATAATGCTTAGGGAGTTACAATGAGCAAGAATATTTATGATGGTTAGAATATTAATCGGCCATGGGATGGACTCCCCAATTTTGGTAAACATGTATCTTTAAACCAAATCTGTCAAGATTGTTCTTTTTTAAAAATAATCCATGGTGGCGAGTGTTACATATAATAAGCGGATATGGACTTGCATCACATGTGGGAGGTGTAATCTACTCCTTACTTCTTATTGAGTTCGTTTGGAAACACGGTAGAGAAGTACTTTTACGCAAGTCGATATAAATATGTGGAGGAGATTTTCTCGTTTTACGAAAAAGCACCATTGAACGTGTTTTTGAGGAGTTCAGAAACTCCTCCAAACACAGCCATTATCGTCTCTCTTCTCTTAAATATAAGTGTCAATTGAGTATATATTAATCAGATTTCAAAATATAAATCACTTTCTATGATCTTTTATATATATATATATATTAAGAAGAGAGTAGTTAACTTATTATAAATTTGCCTAAAATGAATTTTTGTTGTTCAACCCTCACCATTTTCAATCCATCTTATATATCTCGGCCATTTTTTACATTGAATATATATCACAAATAAATAGGATTAAAATTTTAAAAAATATAATGATCATTGATAACTCTCTACCTAACTTATATTAACTCCATTTGGTAAAGTTTAACTTTCACCCAAAAACATGTTTAACAGTGTTTTTCCACAAAACGAGATAAACTCATTCATATATTTACCTCGACTTGCATAAAAGTACTTCCCTACCGCGTTCCCAAACGGAGTCATTATGTAGTTAGATATTTTTTAACGCCTATATTTTTCATAGGAGGAAGTACAATATTAACCAATTATTATTAGACACAACCCAATAATTACACCTCATTTTATCAAAATTAATCCTCGAGGATGCTGAAATTACAAATTCACTACTACGCTCTTTGCCAGGGAGAATGAAAGCAGTGTATGACTATTAATGACACGTTAACTTATCAAAGCAGGCAGATATCTTTTTGGTAATAATTAAAATGATATTCCTTCATTCAATTTTAACCATGAAATCCTGTGATTTTACCTTAATACTCATACATATACATACATATATATAAACGATAAGAATGAAATTGAGTACAAATTAAGAGTCAACTAATCAACTTAAACCTAGAAAAAAAAGGCAAACATCTACCATTGGTTTGTCAATCTGTTCCAGTGGTAGATGGTTGATAATGGAAATGGATTTTTTTTTTCTGTAAGAGAAGAAAAGGAAATGGCTGAGAATCGTTTAGATGAATTCTAGGAAGAAAAATAAAAATCGTTTAAAATATAATTACCTGTCTTCTGGGTCCTCTCTCTCCCCTCACGTGGAATGCAAATCCTACAGGTCTGAGGCTCGAATCGAATTTAGAACCATGCCGATGCAGGCCTCGTCACTGTGTTTTGCAACCAAGGTTCCGCTTCGCGTTAAGTCGCAACACACAAATCCGACCAAGTTCAAAGATCTCAGCTCCATGGCCGACGTTGCTGCTCCCAAGTGGGCTCAGAAAACCATTACTTTGACTCCTCACAAACGCGGCTGTCATCTCATCACTTCTAAGGTTAGCTAATCATCAACTCCATTGAATCCCCTTTCTGAAAACCCTAGTTATTCTCCTTCTAACTTGTCCACGCTCTTACTTCCGGTGTTAATTAATGTCATATATACCCTTTTTCTCGCTCGGTAGATTTACCGAGAATAAAGTCTCTATAGCAGTAAACTAAACCATACTTCATGAGATGGGAATCACTAATATCGGACCTTTTTGTGACGGTAATTGGAACTCAGATGTATTATTATTTATTCTTGCGATCATCGTTGAAAAATGGCATTTGCAACTTCTGAATGTTCTGTCAATTTTCTGCTTGTTTCGACATTACGATTTACGGGTTAATAGCTGTCTTATTATTTGTTAATAGAATTTACGTCATCAACAACCTTTCATGTATCAATATGTGTTTCTGTCAATGGGATTATTAATCTGCCTTGTTCTATGACTCTGTTGGCTTGTGACTTCTATGCTTTTACATCTCGACCTTATGCAGGACTCGGTCCTTCATCAAAGAAATAATAACTGGTTACTTTATTTTAACAGATTGTAAAAGAAATTGAGCAGGACTTGTCCGGATTCAAGTGCGGCTTAGCGCATCTCTTCTGTAAGTACATATACGATTTGTTTCTCTCTTTCGTTTAGTTTTACATAGGTTGCACAGAGTGATCTTGTAGTTTTAATGAGGAATGCAGTGCAACACACTAGTGCTTCTCTTACGATCAATGAGAATTATGACTCTGATGTTCGTGATGACACAGAAAGGTTTCTCAATATTGTAGTTCCTGAGGTTTGTCTGTCTTCTGCTTTTATTGCAATATGGCAATATATATTCTCTTGTGGTAAAAGAATGAAATATGTATCTCCATATCTTATGCAGGGGCCATCTGCACCTTGGAAGCATACTTTAGAGGGTTAGTACTGATTTTTAATTTACCATTACGTTCAAATTTTTGAAGCTGCTTTTATAGTGCATTTTAATTGCATGCTAATTAAGAGCTTGTTTGGATGTAAGGTTGAAAATAGCTTTTACAGATTCCGAGGCAAAACCTAGGTTTTGGAGAATAGATTTTGGAAAATAGCTTTTACAGATTCTGAGTCAAAACCTAAGTTTTGAAAAGCGATTTATGTTTGGGAAGTTATTAGCTTTTACGGATTCCGAGGCAAAAAAGTAGGTAGGAAAGAGGAAAGTAAGAAAGAGAAAGAGAGAAAAAGTAGGAAAGAGAAAACCTAGATTTCAAACTGAGGTTTTGTAACCAAAATAGCTTTTGGGAAAAAAAAATTTGCTTGGACAAAACCTCGGTTTTGAGGTAAAACCTAGGTTTTGAAACCAAATCTAGGTTTCAAAAGTGGTTGCCAAACCAGCCCTAAATAATGTTGAACTGAATTGACATATGGGGACATTGTGAATCTGTTAGGACCACTTTTGGTAACATAGGAAAAACATGAAATAAGGAAAACATACTTTTCTGGTCTGCACTTTTGACTTGTTATTTTGGAGAAAGAAACATAAAATAGGGTGGCTATAGTATGGCTGTGGTCGTCTATAGGTTGGAGACTGTGAGAGGTACTTTTTGGGTTCTATAAATCTCCCTTTCTGTCGAGCAAGAGGTAAGGAAGAATTGAGAATTAAGGCTGGGCTCTTTGGGTGGAGAGTGCCATTCCTCTTGAAAGATTGGCAGTGTGTTTGTGTTGTGCTAGAGTTAATGTTTTACTGTGAGAGCTGAGTCATGTGTGTTTTTAGTTTTGTCCATTACATTCTGAGTCTGTAATTGTTCCTCCCCTGTGTCAGTGTACAAGTGTGATCTGTTATCTATCAATGTAATGAAGTCTTAGCTTTTAATTATAATTTTGTGTGTAAATATGTCTTTATACCTCTGGGTCATAACAGAATCCATATAATTTTTGTGACAATCTCCTACCTTGAAATTTTACAGGTCCAGATGACATGCCAGCACATATCAAATCATCAATGTTTGGTTCTACACTCACGTGAGAAATACTCCAAGTTCAAATTGATTAACTATTCTGAAAAACTATCATGTGATGTTATTTACCGATAGTTTTTGTGTTTTCAGGATACCAATTACAAATGGAAAGCTAAACATGGGGACATGGCAGGTAACCAAAATGATTTTGCAATGATTCATCCAAAAAATTTCTTAGTTAAGATGAAATTCATGAGGTTTTATCACAAGTTTCGTTGGATTCAACTACTTTAAAGTGCAAGGTTGACTTTGAAATAAAATGCTCCTGGATGACCATTGATTCCTCAATTACAGTTAGAATTTCTTTGAACCTATGAATTGTTGTTCAAGCTTGACAGTCTATAATAATGCTGAGTTGCTGATCCGTTTTGATTGATTAGCATGTGCACTTTCAACTCTTGGGTAGTTAAATCTGTACTTCTGTTGTGAACAGCTTTTCAAATAATTTTGCCTCCACTAATTTACTGAGCATGCCAAACATAAGCATAGTTATCTGAAAGAGAAACTTAAGAATATGATCTTTATTAATAGATTAAAATTATTGTCCTTTCAGTTTTTAAAATAAAAATGATAATGGAAATAGAATTAGTTACATTTGTACTTGTGATGATATTAGTCTTGTTTCACTGTCTTTTTTATCAAG
The DNA here is from genome assembly GCA_025593235.1 of Vachellia pachyceras. NCBI lineage: Eukaryota > Viridiplantae > Streptophyta > Magnoliopsida > Fabales > Fabaceae > Vachellia > Vachellia pachyceras. The sequence goes on from JANTPZ010132774.1 coordinate 8,273, forward strand.
TGTTTTGCTTTTGGAAATTTTTAAAACGCATCAAAGGGAAAAAATTGGCCACGTCACATATCTTGACCAAATATAAATAACATTTAGTGGCCCCCCCTTGAGCCAGGCTGGTAAATTCTGTGTTCACCTCTGCCATATCTCTTTGTTTCTCCCCAAGTATCTTCTACCCGTTATCTACACACAACCAAACTGTAGGAGCCTACAGATATTGAAAACATGACTGGTGACATCTATTTGAGGGATGAAAAGGCCAGTATTGCCTTGAAAACCAAATCAGTAGACTTGTTGATGCAGAATGGGAGAGTATAAAGAAAAAGAGAGGGTGATTGGAGACAGGGAGAAGCAAAATATTAAGGAAGAGGAAAGAGGCTGTGAAATTCACCATTGAGCTGGAAGCCAAATACCATCGATGAAATGATGAAAGGAGACTTCTTAACATTGTGCACGTAGAACATGCCATGTGCCGTTGCCATTGGCGCTGGCCTCTATGTTTTCTGCATCGCCACAGCTGTAGCATGTGGTGATTGCCACCTTCTTCTGTATGGTGTGAATGCTGCGGTGCCATGCCATGTGCTAGTGTAATTCAAATGATGACAAAACTTGGATACAGTTTGGATGAGGTTTTTCTGAAACATTATAATACCTGAGTATCTTTTATAACTTAAAAGTCACGTGATATGGACTGTCAAAAAGCTTTTTCCCCATCTTAAGGAACTTCACCGAAATCTCTCTCTCACTCACTCTCTCTCTCATACAGAGAGATAGAGATCGAGAATGAGGACCTAGTCTACCGGCAATTCATGGTATGTGATGAAAAATCTTGTGGCAGCTATTTGATTGACTTGCTCGGGGGTTAGAAGTTTACTTACAAAATAATAAAGTTTTATATCATGCCATTGACTGCCCCTTGATCCCATCTTACTTTGTTGTTTATGATATGATGCCTGATCCAGACTTGGCCAATACTAAGAACCATGATATATTTACCATTGAAGCAACTGTTCTGTTACTAGATGATCTCGCAGTTTGAATAATGTATATTTTAATTATCCCAGCTAAAAAAATGATAATGCTTGTTATTCTTCTATCTTGGTTAGGGCATATGGCTCTGTGAGCATCGGGATTATCCTACCTCACGCAGAGTTGTCGTCACTCTGAATGGAATATGAGGTCCCAAGACATGTTCTCCCTCACCCTGCTGTATCTGTGGCACGGACAAACTCAAAGATATGTAGCAGTGTAGCAGATTGTGTAGATTACTTTTACCTTTTCTTTTGAATCAAATACTTTTTTACTTTGGCCAGTGGCCACAACTTGAATTCAGTGATTCCGTTTATCCTATTGATCGCGGGTGTACGTCAGAGCTCTGTTCTCCTACATTCCGTGAAGGTCTAAAACTTCTGCGCTCCACCTTCGGGTTTAGTGTCAGAGATCCGATTTGTATGTTTGAATAAAATATATAGAAATTAGAAAACAATGTGATTAGGTGGAAGCTCAATGCATTATCGGTCTCTGTTTGGACCTATTGTAAGCTCTGAAACTTAAGGTGCTAAAATGCAATGTGTCTATTTGTGGTTTACATTCCACAGGTAAATATACGAAAAAAGTTTTATTTTTGATTTGTGTAAACGAATTTTTCTAAAACATTTCAATTTTATGTTATCTAAGGAGGCTGAAGAACTCAAGAATTGAAGATAAATAGGTAAATGTCTTTTTGGGCATGGTGCTTGATTGATGAATATTTCTCCCATTTTAATTATTTAAAAAATTCTCAAAAACTCTTAATTGCAATGTTGTTTAATGGCCTAAATAATATTAAGCGTTTTAACTGTTTCTACATGCGACTTGCACATTTTTCGTTTAATAACATACATAATATAACGCGTTTTATCAAATATTTTATAATTCCTAGTTCATATTTAATCCAAGTTCTCCAATCATTCGACGTATAAAGTTACACCCCCGAGAAAAAGTGAGCTTGTTGGATTGGGTTCTGGTCGAGTTCCCGAGGGTTTTGTTTGTGATATTCCTTGAATTTGGGAAAACAATAAACAATGTGAGCAACATAATGTGGAGGCAATCAGACTAGCCACACACATGGAAATTACTTTTTGCGATAAAGAACACTCGCCAGAACACAGTAGCAATAAAATTGCTAATTTCATAATGATAATTATAGAATCTACTTTGCAAACTTCTTCATAATGATAATTATAGAATCTACCTTGCAAAGTTAGTCCAGATTGCTCACATGTTCAAATCTATATACCTTCATTTTTTGTACAACTCATACAGCCACATAAAGTGTTGGTGTTCCTGCAACTGGGCATCATTCCGAATGAGCATATAAATGCACCATATGGGTAGAAACAAAACTAGGTATTCCAATATGGTTTGAGTAAATTCAAACTGCATTCACGCAAAACATGAAACTGGACTTGTCAATTGCAACTTCGCTGGATACGAGACTACATTCATTGATCAGCATGTTCTTGACACACCTGATCAGAGCATTAGTTAGATCCATGTTAGAATAGTCCATCTATTAGAGAACCCCAAGAGAAGAGTTTCATTTACAAAGTTTTTTCAAAGGGAAAAAAAGAAGAAGCTTTAAATCAATACAAACGACCATCGATCTGTTTCTTCGCTGATTCACTAAATCCTAGTCATGCCATATCCCATTTCCCCTTCTTTCTCGTAAGCTTCTGCCCCTTCTGTAGTCAATCTCTGCATCAGAGCAAGACAGCCCCATTTCATGTTTTTTACTAACTCGGGATGACCCCATTCTAGCGAATACATCGGTGGTGTTTCCTCCTGGTGTACTCGCTCCGGAACAGCTGTTGTTGTTATGCCTTTGGGATTTAATATCTGAGACATGCATGAAAGGGACATGTGCTTATTGGGATGTAAAGAAAATGCAATGAAGTTGAGGCACAGGAATCCTACTCCATTACAACCACTCTTGAACAAAATTATCCTCCAACCCTCAAGCTGTTTGTGATATCTAGTACTTAAATAAAATATACACAGGTGATCGACATGCCTTGTATAAATTTAACCCCTCGAGGGACAACAGCACATCAAGGGTCCAGTTACTCAAGTAACTCTAGTTTAATATGGACCTTAATGCAAATTAATTTACAAGTAAGTTTCTCTATTGTTTTTTTAAGTAATAAAATAAATAGATCAGCTAAACACAGCATACCTTCATATCCTTGGCATACCGGGCGCTGATTGTGCCCATCCATGGCAACATAGCCTGATTGACGACTCTGTGAAGCCACTGGTGTCTCCTGAGATTTGAATCCTTTCATCAACGGAGACTCTGTGCTTTCTTCCATAGTTGACTTAGAAGAGGTGAAGGGAGTCATAGTAAAGGAGTCATCCATTACATCAGAAATCTCCACATACTGAGGGGTGGTGATAATTTCATCCGCACTGAAACCAAAGGATGCTCGGTAAGCTTCTATTTCTTCCACGTCTTGCTTTGGACTTCGAGAATGAATATTCTGATGTCCATTTCCACCAGTAGATTGAACATCTGAATCTTTGGAAACACTTAGCCTTCCACCACTATGAGGAAATGGATTTTGGTCCAAATAAAATTGTGCATAGGTAGCAGGGCAGAAGAAATTTGAATCTTGAGTCGCCATTGTGACACCATTAGTATCTTGCCCAGAGAGCCTTCGAGACCCAGGGCTTTGATATATACCATTTTTGGGAGACAGTGTTGGATCCCACTGTGGAGGGAACTCCCGTTCGGGAAAAGAAGACGATAAACCATCACCAGAGTTCCTTGATTTTGGAGATAAAAGGCTACTGGCAGGACTTCCAGGATACAGTGAATACGTAGCTTGAAGATCGTTTGTAGCGATGTAGTTATTCTTGTCACTGTTCTTGAGTTCCACTGAAGAAGAGAGAAAATGAGCAAACGGTACATCTGGGGAAGAGGGAGTCGTTAAATGAGCTAACTCGGGTGGAGGAGTGAGGGGAGCAGTGGATGGCTCAGTAGTGAAAGTTGAAAAGACAGGAGGAGAAACTAGTTGTGTTTCATGAGCATATGGTCCAGTGGCATACATTGTAGATGAAGGACCTCCAGGTGAATTGGCAGATGGTGACAAGAAACAGTTAGGCGACTGTGCAGTTGAAGGAAGAGCCGAATGTGTGAAGGATGTAGGTGAAGAAGGTGGGGCGAGAAGAGAAGGAGCTAAAGCTGTGCCTTGGTTTGTCAACCTGACTGCCGGAGGTCCATTTGGCTGAGCAGCCTGCCCATTGCTCTCGGGCATGCGAGATGCAGGCACAATACGCTTCCCCCCCTTCTGTGAACCAAAACAAGAAAATGCACTCCAACATCCTCCCCATCTCTTTCGCTGTCAATACAGGTATCAAACACACTTAGTCAAACGGAGGAGACCATTTACAAATAGATATGAAAAGAAACAATATGTTTTGAGGATTTCCTTTGAAACGTTGATTTGCTTGTCGGTATTAAAACATTTTAAGATGAAACAGAGTACCAACAGACCCAAAATATGGTGGAACCGATATATTTATTTCAAAAGATTGAATATCCTATAATTTTGCAGGTATAAACAATATAAGCATTGAAATCAAATGATCCAACAGAAACAACAAGGCACAGATCAGCTTTGGCAACGTTTTGATATGACATAGCACTAAATTGTAGAAAATGTTGCTATTGATATATTTAGAATGATTGAAGTCCTCTTTGGACTAAACGGTTTGATTTAACCATGAAAGAAAAAGGAAAGAAGAGTAACTGCACCAAATATAATCAAAGAAGATCCTTCTTCAACTCAATTTCCATAGGATAGATATCTAAAGAGGTTCTATTAAAGAATAGTAGGAGGAGGCTTTCGAAGCTGAAATTCGACCATCAGATCCATCCAAATGTAGCTCAGGGCACGAAGAAATGACCTTCGATTGAAGAGAAACGAAGGGGGGAGCAAGACAGCATCAGCTAATAAAATAAGACCCTAAAGAGCAAATTGAGAGCTACAGAAGCTCTTATAGTTCACTACCATCCGCAAACTAAAAGATTAAAGAGTAACAAGAAGACGAACCAGAGAAAAAAAAGCTAAAACAAGCAATGGTTATGAGGTGCAAATACAATTATAGCCGCTCAATGTGAGATCTGCGAGAGGCACATGCATCTAAGAGTTAAAACGGCCACGAGCAAACGAAGAACGTGAAATCCAATCGGAAACAAACAAAATTGGAGTTAGGTTTTGCACCAAGTGCCTCAGATCTAACCCCTATAGTCAATCCCTCAGGCATAAAGCAAGATTCAGTAATTCAGGATCCAACTATGCAAATATCAAGTTAAAGCAGGATGTGAGAGATTGAGAGAGCAATACCCTTTCCTGCTGAGGAAATCTATTTTGCTCGGACCCCATCAGTATTCAGTACCAGGGCTTTTACCCTGAGCTGGTATTGGTTTCCAGTTTCCAGTTTCCAGTTTCCAGTTTCCAGTTTCCAGTTTCCAATGTCAGGTTTGTGAGGCCACTAGTAATAATTTAGGCGAAGAAGATCATTCTCACAGTTCTTCATCACAAGAAGCTGACACCACCTGGTCTTTTGATGCGAGGAGAAGGAGATTACATGAAGAATATTTATTAATTCATACGTTCGTTCAAAGGACAGAGAAAGACAAAAGCGAAAAAGATTGGAGCTTGATGAAGATAGAGAAAAAGTGAGAGCGAACCGGCACAGACAAGACAGAGTTGC
>JANTPZ010132775.1:0-43558 GCA_025593235.1 Vachellia pachyceras
GGATTCCCAAACACACACATTTATATTGTATAAGATAATTGAGAATAAGCTAATTCAAAACAAACAAGTGATTGTGTTTGTAAAAACTCATTGGTCTCAAACATTGTGATATTTCCTCTGATATTAAATGTAAAGTCTCAGGTTGAGAATTACATTATAAATAGAAACTTATATTTAGGGAATGGTGTATCAACTATATCATGAAAGTTGTTAAAACATGTTCCTAACTGGAAACTAAATACAAACTACTTCTCTTGTATAAGGCTCAAATTAGGCTTCAATTTAGAATCCTCCCATTAGCTGGCAGCACATTGTCACTAAATTTGTGAAGAACTTCATGATGTGACAATTCTAGTTCTAGGCACCTCTACTTCTGGATAATGACAAGTTAAGATAAATATAACAAATATTTTATGAATATAAAAATTAAAGTGATTCAATTTATTGGTATTGTTCTTATTTTTTCTGCATTCTTCTTGAAGTAATTTTCGGCTTACAATAGAAACATGATAATTTTTCATAAAATTGATAATAAAAATAGATAAGAAATAATTTGAAGAAAAAATTACATGCACCAATGTTTATGTAGATTGTAGCTTAAGGGTAATGAAGAAGTTTTAAACCTTTGAATTTAATAGACCAATAAGAAATAATATGAAAAAAGTTACATACACCAATATTTGTTTTAGAGTCCGTTTCGATCAGGGATAGAAGCTACTTTTCCAACGTGATTAACGGTCTATAAGGTAAATATATGAAATAAGTTAATTCTCAACTTGCGTGAATGTGCTCTTATAAATGCATTGAATGGTTCTAAACTTTTGAATTTACAAAATTATAAACTTATGTTAGTCAATTTTCTATCTTAATAAACTTTGAAATAATATCAATTATTTTCAATAATTTATTCGAATCTTGAGAGTTCAGATAAATTGCCCATATTCTTAATATAAGAAGCATATGATATTTTTGGAAGATTAAAGAAGCTAATTAAATGATATGTTTATCATTTTTTTCTAAATTTCTGATTTATAAATTGAATACAATCTAATGATACACATATATATTTTAAAATATATATTATAATTAAGTAATTTATTTGATTGTTTTAATCTTTTAAAAAATTAATTAACTCTTGTAATATTGATTCTATTTTGTGTATGAATTTTTTTAATATAAATGTCATGGCTGAAAAGTAAAAACTGCACTAAACAAAACTGCATTTAAACTAGAAAGCTAGACGTTCCTACAACAAGATGGCGCAAAACAAATTGTCTTTGACATAATGTGAACATTTTTCTTATTAAGAAAACTTAATGCTTCACAAATTTGGTCAACGTTTCGCATTTTACGTGAATGGTTAATTAAAGTTGTAACAACCAAAGCTTTCAACTGTTCTTTATTTTCGGATTAATACAATATTCGATCACTCGCTTTTATTTTAATTTTAGATCCTTAAATTTCAAATAATGAGCTTTAGTCTTTTAAAAGGTAAAATAATCTAAGTTTGTATTTTTTCTTGCTAGACCAATTTTTATTGAATTATAAGGATCAATATTTTAAAATCGACTGATGAACCAAATCATATGATTTAAAATTTAAGTGATCAAAATCAAAATGAAATATTTTTATTAAGACGTTTTGGTACCAATGCGCCTTTGTTTGGATATTAAATACAGAGCATTTCTTGCTAGGTTAGGAATATCAAGAAAGGATGACTAAATAATTAAAATAATCTAAAAATAAAATAATCTTTTAAGTTTATCTTTATTCAAAAGTATGATTTTTTTTAAGGGCTAATTACGTCCAGGTACCAAGAAAAAAATTATTATCATATCGTTGGAAATCATGAAATTGAATTGGAATTTTACAGAACATGTGTTAAATTGATTGCAAATGTGAAAAGATCCATTGCCCTTGTTCATTTTGTAACACCCCATTAATCAATGAGATATAAAATGTAATTTATACTTTAGAAAGCTAATTACAATATTTTGGATGAGTATAAATAAATTTTTGGGATAAAAGTTGATTTGGGAAAAGTTGCTTATTGGAAAAAATATATAAATAAATAAAATAAAATATAAAGAATATAACAATATAATAATAAAAATAATAATTAGAAAAGAAAGAAAGAAAAGGAGCTGTGAACGGAAGAAACAAAAGAAGGAAGAGAGAGAGACAAAAGAAAGAAGGAAGGAAGGGACACACAGTCGGCAAGTGAGAAAATAAAAGGAAAGGAAGGGAAAGTCAAAGAGAGAGAAGATAGGAAAAAAGAGAAAGCAAACGTGTAAGTGATCTGGGGGAGGTATTATAAATACCTTCTTTCGTTCCTCTCGCCTTTCGCAGGAGAGGAGAAGGTGCATTTTAAATTCGTTATATTGAGATAATTTAGGTAACTAAAATCTTTTTTTTAACAAACTTCTTTTATAAAATTTGTTCTATGTATTTTATGTTTCTGATAGTGTTTAATGTTATTTTGATCAGAAGAAATTTTTGAAATTAGTATTTTAAAAAGTTTTGAGTTTTGATAATATAAGTCTATAGTAGTGTGGAGGGATTTTAAATTGATAACTATACATGAATTTTATTTTGGAAGAGGCCATTTTATTATTTTATAATAATTTGTTATAGAAATAGATTTAACAATTCTTTTTATTTTGAACAATTTGATTAATTAAAATGTTATTAAATAATTTATGTTAGTTATTAAGAATGATATTAGTATTTACGACGGTTTAAAGTTTGGAGAAATATAAGATTTATTAAGTAATAATTTTATGTTGAGAATATAAATTTTGGAATTAGAGATTTTGTATGATGGTAATTATTTGGTGTTAAATTATGATTTAAATGAAATATTAGAATTATGAGAAATACCAAAATTTAAGTGAGAATAAATAATTGAGATTTGAATATGAAATTGTAATTTTTGGATAATTAATCCAAAACGTTAAATTAAATAAATTAATTATGTAAATTGTGTAATAAATTTGTGTCTACATTATTGTGTAGATTGGTGTGTGTGATTCAAAATTTTGAATTGTACTTTTGGCTTCTAAAGTTGTCGAGGCTAAGCTTGGAGTTGAGGTAACCAGGGTTAATTTATTTTATATGCATTTTATGGACTGTAAGGTATTTTTAGAACCTTACTTTGTTTTATAATATTTATATGTGTTTTTGAAATATCATAAATATGTTGAATATTTACATTTATCAGTGAAACAATGTATTTTCCAACATGAGTGGTGATTATGGTTGAGATTATTGCTATTGTGGTGATTAAGAATTATGTGGATTGTTATTATTGTGAGATGTTGATAAAAGAAAAATGCATTATACTGAGTGGATTGTATTATTTTATGGGATATATTGGATTGTGTGGAAGAGATGAGGTTGCTTTTGTCCCATCGGCTCTCTCATTCTTGGCCCAAAATTGAGTTGAGTGTTTTGGGTGAACACCTTCCTGTTACGCTATATTTGGTGGTGACATGGAAGAGGGCAGTGTTCTTGATGTGACTAGCTAACTTTTGGTCAGGTATACTAGCATTGATAGACTGTACCACGTCCAGAAGTTATAAGGGGGAGCAGGATGAATGAGTGGGGATGGTTTTATTTATTGAAAGTATTATGTTTTATTATTGAAATCCTAATGTAATGGCTGATAAACCTGCTTCTCTGGCTTACATTCCTTTCTTGCATATTTTATAAATTGATTTTGTTTACGGTGACTTAATGTCTCACCCTGTAGTAATAACATTTTTCAGGCGAGACCTCTTATCCGAATAGTGGTCCAGGAAAGCAGGCAGCGGCATAAGAGTTTGTAATCTTGCATGCCTCTGGAATTTTGGGAATTGTAATGTGTATATATTGCCATAATAGGATCATCATGTTATTATATTATTTGATTATGTTTTTTTCGAGATGACACTATGGAAAAAAAATAATATATGGATTAGTGGGCTGGGTTCTTACCCTTGTGATAATTGTGCCCTTAATCTTATATTTGTAACAATGTGTAAGAATGAAGACTAGTGGGTTGGATTTTATCCCTGATGTTGACTGTGTCCTTAGTCTTATGTGTTGACTATTGCTGTGGATTTGTGGGCGGTGTTGTGCCCTAGATCCAAATGTGTTAATCTGAATAATTGAGACAATTTTTGAAAGTGAAAAAAAAATTCTATCACCATGGTTAATTATTTATTAATTGTTAATTATGCTAAATGATTTGTTTAGTACAAAGGGTCTTTACACATTTGAATTGAAATGTGAGAGAGAAATATTTGAAAGAATGAGGATAAGAAGGTATTTTCACATTCACAATTAATTTAACTCAGGTTTCATATGGCTCAAACTCAATTTTATGATTATCAGAAATTGGATGATGATTTTTTGTTCCTCGAGACTTGGACGTAATTACCTCCTTTTCTATTTAATACAAATACTTCATATTTTATGCAAAGTGACTAATTAAACTTTCTCTTTATTGAAATGAAAAAAAAGAATTACTATACTCACTTTTTTAATAAATCAATCAATTTTTCATAACAAATAATTTGATATTATCATCTAACCAAACCAGGTTTTAATTGCAAGAAAATTTCTCAACACAATTTTCTTTCTCATTCTTTTAAATTTGGATAATTTAGTGCTTGTTCGAATTAATAATAGAAACTATATTTTTTAATATGATTTACAATTTATAATGTAAGTATATAAGATAGGTTTAATCTCAATTTAAGTAAACATGTAAATCACTATCCTAAACATATCCTTAATTGATGGGCGGCGTTGAACCTGATTTAATTTTGAAGCAGCTTCCTTGGGCAATAATTAAATTTATAGGAAAACTGCCAAGAGGGTATAGGAAACAAATAAATTAAATATAAAAAGTTCTCCGAATTTTAATCAATGCTAATGAATTTCATAGAAAATTCCTATTTATAAGTAAATGTTTCTCTTTGTAAATTGAATGGATTATCTGTACAAGTCTAATCTAATAATGTAATGAGCCCATTTAAAAATACGGTAGAAAAGTACTTTTATATAAGTTGGGATAAATATATGGAGAATATTATCTCATTTTACGAAAAAATACTGTTGAATGTACCTTTGACTTTTAGAAACATTATTCCAAACAAACCCAATGTTTACAAGTCAATCGCGAATGTAACAAGGTGAAAATATAACCATGGTTCTTTTTTATAAAAATGCTTTTAACTTGTACATTATTCGAAGGTGAAAAATGCATACGAACATTTAAAATAAAAATAAAAATATTATGATCATTGAATATAATCCAATATTGTTAAATATGTATACCTAAATATAACATTCCCACACCGCAAAATGCGACAGTGTTATATTTCATAGGTTTAATATTTTTACCCACCTTTTAAATATTTATAGATACTTTTATACCATTAAACAAAACTTCTCCGGTGAAAAAAAAATATGGGGCTCACACTTTTGATAAAACTTTCGTACAACTTTTTCTTTCTATTTTTTAAAAATTAATTCTTAATTTTAAAAAATATTAAATTGATCTTAAACCGAACAATTCTTTGCCGGGGGGAAGAAAGAGAAAACAAATAAATTCTTAAGCCTCCCAGTTCCCGAGTTCGAACCTAGTCAATTCGAAAAGGCCCCAGGGTGATTCAAGCTTCCAAGTGCTTGAAGATTGATCGAATACCCAGAAGAGAAAGGGAATTAAAGAATTGAACAAATTCGCGTGCCCTTTTTTTAAATTTCAACTCTTGTGCTGTCTCTGGATTTAGTGGTTTTTTCATCCAAGTGTGTTTCACACGTTCCAATCGTTCCTGGTCCAATTCGCCGCGGAAACCCTTTGGACAAGATAGGCTGGCAATTAGTGCCCATCATCTTACCATTCGGAGGAATGGTGTAAAAGAATCATGTTCACGAAGATATTCCACGAGATCTCTCTTCCATTTTTTGATCAGTAATTGTGAAAAACCTTCAATTCGTTGATTAGGAGAACTTGCTTTGCAAGAGCATTTTAATATGAGTAGCAATGGCCAATCTTCCGGTAACAGTCATAACATCATAGACTTAATCTGCAACGCCGGTGCTGGTGCTTCAGCTGGTAAGCGTTTCTTTAGCCTGTCTTTTCAAATTTGAGCTCAGTTTTTTTTGGGCTTTTGTTAATTTCTTTAATCTGGTTTATAATTATAATTTTTGGTCACTTCTGTTAATTCTCTAGCGTTTTTGTTTTTGGGTAAAGCCTGGTGCTTGTGTTTTGGCGCTAGTTTGATTGGTGTTTCTTGTTATGGTTATGACTGACTGCTAGAATATCTGCTGTGTAAGACTTTCTTCTGGATGATTAACTTGATTGCATTGCAGGGGCAATAGCGGCCACATTTGTGTGCCCATTGGATGTCATCAAGACTAGGCTACAAGTTCACGGTATTCCCCCTGGGCAGAAGGGTATGCTAGATTTTTCCCCTCTCCAAAAATTAGTTTACTCTGCCATCAGGACAGGCTTCAGTTTTTCTAGTTAATTACTGGAGTTGAATTTGGAGAAGTGGTATCAGAAATCAGAATTTAGAACAAAAATGATTGGCATAAGTTTAAACTTTATAATGAAGCACTTAATCTCTTGAGAAACACAGTTTATTGTTATCAGGTTTTGGCGGAAGATTGTATATTCGAAATTTGATGCTATGGATCATTTAACTTTATGTCAGGTGTCAGCACAGCAGTTTCAATATTAATGCTTTCTGCAATTACGTTCTTCCAGTGATTGCTTCCCAAACTAAATTTTCTTACTCTCTTAGGTAGTGTTATCATCACGAGTTTGCAGAATATAGCAAGGACTGAAGGTTTCTGGGGCCTGTACCGTGGACTTTCACCAACAATTCTAGCATTACTTCCAAACTGGGCGGTATGTCTCTCCTCCTGCAGCCTCTGACTAAATCTTTATGGTATGATTAGGAATCATGATGGAAAACGTTTTAGGTTCTATATGCTGGGTGATTGAGATGTAGTCCTTTTCTGTCTTGCTTCAGCATCAGTTTGTTTTCCTATCTTATATTCAAATAAACTGAAAGAAGCCTAGCCATAATCCCAGTTCCTACAATTTTACACGGGAAGAATCGAGAACTAACTATACTCTTCCTAGTTCCTATTAATTCCCATTTTCCAAATAGTCCTAGCTAAGCCTACATTTCTCACCACCTATATTGTTCATTATCTCCAGTCACTGCATTCATGGCTCTCCTCTTTTCGCTTTCCACTTTCCACTTATTAATATACAAGTAGTAATGGAACCTCATGGTAATTTCTGTTGATTCTACTGCTTAACTTTGGAAGGGAATCAAGTTTTCGCTTCTTTTTCTACAGAAGATTATCAATTAAAAGCAACACGTTTGACCATATCATGTTCACTTGTTTAGAAATGAGTGTTGACTGTAATTGAATATGATTTCATATTTTTCTCTCTCTGGCTATTTTTGTGATTTGCTTTTTACCATGTAAAACCTACTGAGGTTTGAACAAGTAGCATTCAGAGCTACACATGATTTCACATTCCGGTTGGAGGAATGTTGGTTTCCATCCCCTTTAACATTTGGAAAGTAGTTCAGTAAATATTCTTTTGCATCAAAAATTGACAAACCATAGAATTCGATCTTCTGCTCAGATCTAATTTTTATAGATCCTTTTTGTATCATTGATTGTGCCTGAGGCAAAGTTTTCTAGTATCAGAAGATGAATAATGTTGCATATTATTCAGTCATATGTTTGTAACAGTTGCCTATCATACTTCTTTCAGTGACAAAATTTTGCCTCGATTGTAGGTTTACTTTACAGTTTATGAGCAACTAAAAGGCCTGCTTCGTTCACATGGTAATATTATTTTAATGTCATTTACTTAATATTGATATGGTTTCTTGATTGCTTAAAATATGGAAGCATCAAATTAGCATGTTTCATTTTTTTGTGGGTTGTATATCAGCCTTGATTGAAATTTGCTATATTTACTTGATTTTTGATAACATTCTTCATTGGTAAACTTGTAACAGATGGTTTCCACCAACTCACAACTGGTGAAAATATGATAGCTGCTGCTGGTGCTGGAGCAGCCACAGCAGTTTCAACAAACCCGCTGTGGGTTGTTAAGACCAGACTCCAAGTAAGTTGATTTTCAATCTTGCAGGCATGCATATGAATTTTATACAGTTATGTCTTGTTTGTATCAGCTTAATCTTTTATTACCTCAGCTATATCTATGTCTAGGCATGGAAATTTGCTAGCTTTTGTGCTTTAATCTGCTCCCCTTGGCTGCCTCTACTTGTTTCGAACACTTAAATATTTAAAGATTGTTGGTCCTTTAGTATATTAATTATTTGATAAATGCTCTTGTTGCCAAGTCTCAGAAGCAACCCAATTTTCGACTTGAACACATTTAAGTCTAGTAGTGAACCCCTATTTATAAATTTTCGTATTGCACTATTGCTGGGTCCTCTACGAACATGAACTCTTGAAATGTTCATTTTACTTCACTATTTTTTTTTTGTTCGGTAAACTGAAATCTCAAGTTACTTCTAGTGAAAAGTTGCAAAACTTTCCTTCCCATTCAGCCAATACTATCCACGTATCCTGAATATTCCTAAAATTACACGGCATAGATGGTTTGCTCTTTTCTTTGTTATCTTGGACAATAATTGATGTCTTTTTCTATAACTAATAGACACAAGGAATGAGGCCGGATGTCATTCCTTACAAAAGTGTTCTTTCTGCGCTGACAAGGATTACCCATGAAGAAGGCTTGCGAGGACTGTACAGGTCAGTTTCTACTAACATTTACCTTAATATGAAATTAAAGGGGTTAAAGTTATCGATTTATCATTCTTTCTAACTTTTGTATTTGCATTGATTATCATCCTTATGATGGGTGATGGATAAGGTAAATGAAAAATAATATTGAGGAACTGAATTTTTCGTTTTTGTTTTAAATGTAATGGTTGATTTTGTCTATCAATTTTTTTATGTATTATATTATATTATATTATGGATGAATTAAACAAAACTTTCTTGAACTTTGAAATATGTGCAAATAATCTATTGACTTTTAAAAGTTAAAGAGGAGACCCCTTAAATGTTTAGATTTGTGCAGATAACCCCTTCCCGTGAGTTATTGTTATTTCACTAATGTAGCATATGTTATTGATCAAATACCCCCTATAACTATATTTTTTTAGTGCAGATCAGCTCTTCAAGCTTTGAGTCCTATGTGGATAAACCTTCAGTCATATTATATTATTTAAGTGAAATAACAAACGAATTAATGGCAGGGAATTTATTTACATAAATGTGAAAGTTTAGGCATGTAATGTTTTAAAGATCAAGAGGGCTCATAACTGAAAGCTCTCAAGGGAGTGCTATGTATAACTTAGCCATATATTATAATGACCTTAAACTATCTCACTTCTAGTTTGCGACACCTTCAAATGTTCTAGGGTTGTGATATGAGGTCCATTAACATGTATACTTTTCTTTTCACTGAAAAGAGGAAAATAATGTAAGAAGTCTAGTTTAATCAAGCATAGCATTTAGCCTAGATCTGATGGATCATTCAGCTAAACAAGTGTATGTGGTGAGAGCATAAAGTCCAGATAGCTAAAAATATGAACTGAATGTCAATCAGTAAGTTAGGCAAATATTAAAAAAGTGGCCTTGTTGCATTTACTATGGGTATCGCATAATAATTCTAGTTTCAATGTGTCTGCCACTCTGCTTAAGAGCTCAGTGATTCAATCATAGAAAAATAAATATATAATTGGAGCTTAATTGGCCTGATCCATGAGTTTGTTTTGTTTTTGGGTATTAATGTTATGAGTCAAGTGTCTTCCCTTGTAATTTAAAGAGGAGCGTCCCCCCTCCCCTACCTGACCTGATGCATTTAGGATACTTTTGGATGGATCCGACTTGGGTTGTAAGAATACATATCTTTTGCAATTTATCAACTGAACTAATCCTTTTGGTCTTGGACACTCACGAGTCGTGATGCTTTTTTTTTTTTTTTGATGCAGTGGCATCTTGCCCTCATTGGCTGGCATAAGTCATGTTGCAATACAATTCCCATCGTATGAAAAGATTAAGTCATATATGGCAAAAAAGGGTAAATATGATTCATGTAAATTATTTTATTCCCTAGCATGAATGGATGCTTTCCTGTTTCCCCATGTTTACTTGCTTATCTAATCTAAATCTCAAATATTTCAGAAAACACCACAGTTGACAAGCTAAGTCCAGGAAATGTTGCCATTGCTTCTTCAATCTCCAAAGTAATTGCCTCTGTAATGACTTATCCCCATGAGGTATAGTGTCTATCCTTCTGAGCTAAATTACTAAGTAAAGAAAATTCAGGATGTTTATCAACATCGGAGGTCTTTGTTTAACCCTTAGAATTGTGTTCCCAGGTGGTACGATCCAGGCTACAGGAGCAAGGACAGGCCAAAAACATCAAGGTCCGGTATGCAGGGGTTGTTGACTGTACTAAGAAGGTGTTCCAGAAGGATGGCTTTCCAGGCTTTTATCGTGGTTGCGCTACGAATCTATTAAGAACAACTCCATCAGCTGTCATCACATTCACCAGTTATGAGATGATATACAGGTTCTTCCATCGTTTTGTGCCTCAGGACAATGTATATCCACCAGGCTGTCCTAAATCTAATGATCTTAACCCGCCCAAGCCAGAAGACAGTGATGACATTAAGTTTGAAAAAGGCCCTATGGTATGATTCTAGTTGCTAAGCATGGAACTGGGGTCCATGTCTAACCTCATGGGGTGAAAGCTTGTGCTGAAGTTGAATCTGCCATGGCCGAGGTCTTGGGCTCTGTTAAAAACCAACTGTTATGAATTTTGTAGGAGAGTCACTGTTCAAAAGCCACGTCAAAGTCTTGTACCTTCAACAGGAGAAATCATCATCTCAATCTGATGGATGAGAAAGCTTCACAGTTCTTCCGGGAAATAAAGAGCGGCTAACTTGATGCAGATAATTGAAGTTATCTTCTTAACTAATGTCTATTCTATCTCTCTCCGGGGTTTGTAATTGTAACTTAGTGGCTGGATTTTTTTTCTATATGATGATAATTCTTTGATTTATCATAAATGGCGAATTATGTTAGCTTTTTTTCCCCCACCACAGATGAATGGGGTTGTGTGTAGAATCAGTATAGGGAATTTTTTCTTGGGTCGAATAAAGTCTTTTAGGTGATTGATGAGATATCTATTTTTGTCCTCTCTTTATGATATGCCAAATGGAGAAAAATTTTAGTTCCTTTCTTTAGCTTCTAGTATTTCAAATGAATTGGACTAATGTTTACGTGCTTAATTCATTTTTCAGGTGATTGAGTATTAGACTATTATACAACCTACTCATACTCAATATAATATAAGAGCTAATAAATTTTTGTTTTGAAAATTAAGAAAGTTAAATACATTATTTAAAAATATTTTTTTAATATAAAACGGGATAACATTCAAAGATTCAAAACATTACACAAAGGTTTGAGATGGCAAAAAGATCTCTTCCAAACCCCTTTCCTGTAAATCCAAAGGGGGATGGTCATAATAACAAAGGTTCCCTACCAAATTGTGAGCCATCTTGGCCAAGCTATTCGCAAGAGTGTTTTCCTCCCTTGAAACATGTTGTAATACAATATTCCAATTCTAAGAGATTATTAGGCGGGTATTGTCAACGACATCCTTGAAAGGGTGATTATTGTTACACCCACGAGAAGCTAAGTTAATAGCCTCAATGCAATTTGTGTTAATAATAATCAGGTTATACCCACGATTCTAGCATAATTGTAGCCCATGAATGATCGCAATAAGTTTTGCAATAGCAGGAGCAACTCTGGTGAGTTTACATCTAAAATCACCCATCCAACGACCATTGCCCCCTCGGATGACTCCTCCACAACCATTTCGCCCTGAGTTAAGAACAGAACCAATAACTTCTAGTTTGACAGCATCTAATCTTCGATTGATGTCCTCTTGTAGCTTAACTTGTTGACCTGTATAGAATTTGCAACGAGATAGGAGCGATTTACCCCAGCAAGCTTGAAATAAAGTAGAGATAGCATTATCCTAGTCAGCATTGCTATCTTCTTCAAAGACTCTCTTGCATCTGTCACACTCAATCTCCCAGCAAACGTATCCAAATAAAGTTTTCCATTTCAGCTTTTCAGTAAACTCCCTGCCTGCTTCCTTCTTGAGGTTCCACCAGAGCCAATCCATTCCTTGAAGTGAAGTGAAGTGAATTCCTTCCATAGCGTTGGTTTGATCAAAGATTGCCATCTTTCTCGAGCATTCGTGCAGGAAGTGCATGAAATCTTCCTCTTCCCTGCAACTGAACGGGCAATGCTCGGACTCATCAATGCCTCTCCTCATCCAAAGCTGAGCTACATGTGTCCTAATATGGGCAAAGATCCACATGAATGCTTTAATTTTCTCTGGAATCTGCCATTTCCATAGCTCCTTCCAAATAGCATCTCCCTGTTGATGAGTACCTGCAGAAAGAAAGTGATAGGCAGAGCTAACAGAAAAACATCTATCAGATGAAGGTTTCCAGAAATACTTATCCTCTCCTTTCTCCTCACGAGGTGGGTGCATACTCATTATCTGATCAACGAATTGGGGATGGAGCCATCTTCACAAATTGCTTCTATCCCACTCTCCACAAGGCATGACATAATCCAAAACCTTAATTTCATTGTCAGCCAGAGCCTCTAGTTCTGGTATAAGGTCAATAAGTGGGGAGTTTAGGCCTGCCCTATCATCAAACCAGAAGGATGTGCTTGCACCATTGCCAATTTTAGGTCCAACACCACTTCGAAACTTTTTCCACATTTCGCATATACCCCTCCAGGTGTGCGACGAATTCTTCTTTCTTCTAACTTTAATCATAGGGCCATGCCCACATTTATATTTGACTTTGAGGACTTGAACCCACAACACATTCTTGTTAGTCAACATATTCCAGCATAACTTCATAATGAAGGATTCGTTCTGTCTCCTTAGATCTCTTATTCCCAAGCCATCATTTTCCTTAGCTCTGTTGATGGTCTCCCAGGGAAATAAATGAATTTTTCTACTTCCCGTACTATCACCCCATAGAAAGCCTCTGCTTTGTTTTCAAGAGCTCGAATAAAACCCTTTGGGAAGAGCATAGTCTGCATATAGTAGGACGAAAGAGCATATAGAATTGCTTTGATGAGGGTGGCACATCCTGCTAGGCTAAGGTAATTACTTTTCCAACCTGCTAGCTTCTTCTGAGACCTCTCCAAAATTGGGGCAAAAGTGACCGATGAGGCTCTCTTATGAAGAAGAGGTATGCCAAGATATTTACCAAAGTCTCTTGTTAAGCCCACACCCATTTGCTGGCTTAGGTTATAGGCCCTAGAGAAATGAACGTTATTCGAAAAGCAAACTTTTGTCTTCATCTTATTCATTCTCTAACCCGAAGCTTCATAAAACAAAGATATACATCATGTCATCTCATCTGCTTGATATTTAGTAGCTTCACCAAAGAGGATAAGATCATTCGCAAAAAAGAGGTGAGATAGCAGAGGCCCCCTACATTTAGCTAGATCGGTTGCCACTTCCCTTCTTATATAACAACCTAAATGATATGGCTCATGTGCTCCATGCAAAAGGTAAAGATGTAAGGAGATATTGGATCGCCTTGGTGAATACCTCGTGAAGGAGCAAAGGAATTGGAAGCCTCCCCATTCCATAGCACCTGGAGAGAAGAACTAGTGATGCAGTTCATTATGGCCTTACGGAGATTCTCCTCAATCTTAACGGCTATAAGAGTATCATCAATGAAACTCCACTTAACTGGTCGTAGGTCTTCTCCAAATCCACCTTTACCGCTATCCATCCATTACTTCCTTTTTTAATCTTCATAGAATGGATCACTTCCTGGGCAATAATAATATTATCAATACTTTGCCTTCCCGCAATAAAACTACGTTGGTTCTTCCCAATTATCTTCCTCATTATGCCTTGCAGGCGATGCGTGATAATCCTGGAGATGATCTTGTAGCTTACATTACAGAGGGAAATGGGCCTAAAATCTTTTAAGGTCTCCAGTTTATCCTATTTAGAGATTAGGACAAGATTAGTACTGTTTAAGGCTATCACTTGCAAGGGGTCCCTGAAGAAATCTCTAACCATATCACAGATTGACTAGCCAACGAGGTGCCATACTCTTGATAGAGAATAGCTTGAATGTCGTCTGGCCTAGGGGCCTTAAATCCTCCAATGTTGAAAGTAGAATTTTTTATTTCCTAATCATTCACTTCGGCCGCAATCCTAAATTCTCAGAAGCGCTCAGACTAGGAAAGCAGGATCTAATTACGAGGCCTCAGTTGTTATTGCATTCACTAGTAAACAGATCCTGGTAATATTTCATCGCCATAGTCTTATGGCCCTTGGTCAAAAATCCATTCACCATTCAAATTTTTCAGGCCCTCAATCATGTTCCTACGTCTTTTGATTATGGCAGTTGTGTGGAAATACTTACTATTCCTGTCCCCCCCACTTGAGCCAGTTATAACGAGACTTTTGATACCATAATAGCTCCTCCTGGGCAAGCACTTTGTTTTATTCCCTCCATAACTCCCTTTTTGTTTGAACCAAAAGCTGGTTATCTCTTATCTTTCTACTTCTTCCTATCTCTTCTAATCTCTTCATGAGGAGGGTCTTCTTTGCCGTTAAATTACCTACCTTCTTCCTGTTCCACTCTCCCGCTTCCTTGGCAAACACCGAGACTTTCTCATTCCAGCTATCCATATTCCAACACTTTTTGACAATATCATCAAAACCCTCTTCTAAGAACCATGCAACCTGACATTGAAAAGAAGGGTTGATACGATGAGTATGATGGAGCTATGAAGAAGGATAGGACGATGATCTGATCCAAACATATGTAGGTGGTGAACTTTTGCTAAAGGATAACACCTATTCCAAGCAGAGTTACTGAAAGCCCAGTCAATTCATTCCTTAACGAGACCCCTTTCCCATGTGAACCAATCTCCAACATCTATCTCAATTAGGTGAACTTGATGAATACAACTTCCAAATTGCTTCATAGATCTAGCATTCGGAGTCGCACCTCCCCTCTTGTCGTCACAAGATAAATAAGCGTTAAAATCACCCATGACAATCCACGGCTCAGTTAAGGAACTTCCCAACTCCACTATTTCCTTCCAAAGTGAGTGATGCAGATTAAGGCAAGGCTCAACATAAATACAGGACAGAGTGAACTCTTGATAGTTCTTGATGCTCTTGGCTTTGACATGCAAAGCTTGGGTGGAGGACAATAAATAAGAGATTTTCTCACAGTAGCCAAAACACATAACCTGTAGCCTTGATCCAATTTGTGAACCCAAAGCCTTTAATTGAAACATCAGCTTCAGTTCCACTAACACGGGTCTCACTTAAAATTAGAACATCCACATTATTACCTTTTAAGAACATCTCTAATCCGTCTATGAAAAATTCTTGAAGTAGCACCTCTACAATTCCAATATAAAATATTCATTAATTCACAAAAGGTAGAGAAGGAATCTGGACCAAGGATAGAGGCTACTATCCCGAGTCAGATAGCTCCACAAGCTCCCCATCATTTTGCATTTCCTCTCGAACCTCATCTTGTGTCTCAAACCAAAGATCATTCTTCTCAGAAAAATCTTTGCTAGTGATGCTATCAGCTTGGTTCCCCCCTCAACGCGTTGGCTTCACCCAAGTTTGATGTGCTGCTGCATTAGGCTTTGGACATAGCGTTGACGTCGCCCAGCTGGGATGTGGTGCTGCATTGGCCTTCATTCATTGTATTGCTGTCACCCAAATGTGAGGAACAGCTGCATTGGGCGTCTTTCATGGCGTTACTGCGTGGGCCTTCTTTGCTAGAGCATTGTCCTTCATTGTTCTGATTAGTGGGCTCCTGGATCTTTTGCTCAAACATCAGAGGCCCATGTTTAGCCAATGACCCAAAAACTAGATGATGCAAGCGTCCAGCCTTTTTTTCTTCATTAATGGTGAGACAACTTTGGGCCTAGTTGTGGGGGTCCTTTTCTTGTTGGACTCTTTTCTCGTTTCCGCCCCTGACTTACTTGATGGGCCAGGCCCAATGCTCCCAAAGTTGAAAGCCCCCCACTATAATCTTGAGGCCTCTTCTCATTACCTCCATTTGTCCGCTTTGAGTTGTCACCGCTTTTTTCTTCTTCCTGCCCATTTCCTTGATCCACGTGTTGTGTACTTTTACCGAGCCATGTGCCCTTCTCAGCCACATTAATTCCTATCTTTTCTCCCTCCCTAGTCTGGAAAGAATTTCTTCCATCTTTCTTGCGCCATTGCCCAGTAGCCTCCCTATTTCTACGCAAACTGATCGAGTCACTTAGAGGAGGTTCTAAAGCTTGCTTTTGGAGAACATCAAATTTCAACCCTGTGCTTTATCCTTTCTCCTTCATTGTTGCATTCATAGTTCTTGCTCCTATGTGCTGTCATGTCTTCTGTAACTCAGGATTTTGGTAATGTTGACGGGAGGAGGTTTTAACTTGCATCCAGGATTCGTACTGCTTCTCAACGGTTATACCCAGTACGCTTCCCAACGGATGTTTTCCAGCCGTGAACGCTTCTTGTTTTTGGTTTTCCGGTGGCTGTTCACCTTTTCCATTGAGTGCTTCATTTCAGCAGGTTGGTCTGCGCCATTTAGGGTGCAGTTTTCTTGATTGTGGCCATACATGGCACACTTAAAGCAAATGGTATTCAGGCCCTCATATTCCATAATGAATATTTTCTTCTTTAACACAAAGCGAGATTGGAGTTTCCTATTGAGGTCCACCTCCACACTAACCCGAGCAAACTTCCCTCTTTCAACAATGGCAGTGCTCTAATCTCTATGTGCTATGGTGTTTAGATCAACCTTAATGACTCTCCCAATTAGATTACCCAGTTCAAGCATACAATCCTTCGAGTAAACTTGCATAGGAAGAGTCAGGTCTCTGACCCAAATAGCCACTTTCCTCGCTTTGTTGCAATGAGTTAAACATGGTAGGTTAAAAATATTTTTATTTATCATTTTTTTTAAATTAATTATATGATTTATAAATTGATACATAATTTAATTACATACATAAATGAATAACTTAAAGTTATGTTTTTAATTTATCTTCTCAACAAAAACTAATTGCCTTCTATACTAAGAAGCGGTCAGTACATTATTTAACAATTCAATTCACTCCCGGAGTACAATTACAAGAGATATCACTTCATAGCAGGGAGTGACAATTATTAGTGATGGAATGAGACATGTAAATAATCTGTTTTACATAAAAGCCCATTTTTTTTGCCCCAAAACAAAAATGCCAATATGAGTCATACGTGCATAAATGCATTATTGTCAAGGCTGGAAGAATAGTTTTATTTTAATTTGGGTTTATACTACCCATATGTGTTAGATTTAGTGGAAGTGTCTAATCATTTACAATATGATAAATTAATGTTTGAATTCCTGTTGATAAAAGTTACCACATTTAGTGTCTAATAATATTTTAAATAAAAGTGTTTCCCAATTGAATGATACATTTATTTAAAAAAACGTTGGGTCTACATTAAACTTTCATGAGAGGTACGTCCTTTTAATGGCAGGCAAACAATAATACCAAAGTGATTGTTTTTGTGCATATTTCTATAAATTAAGTAATGGGTTTGTCTTTTGCCTTTAGAGCCCCCTTTTTTTTTTCCACATCGTTGATGGGTTGTTCTTGCTTTACCATTACACACATTTTTCCATGTGAATTCCAACATATCCCACTCTTCTCTCTCTCTTTTTTAATTACCTCACACACTTTAACTTTTCACTCCTACTTCCATTTTTTCTTCCTAAAAAGAATACTATATACATTGAAGAATGTCTTTTCCTTGATCCTATGTGCATTTTAATCATTAAAGAAAAATTAGAAGATTAAAGCTGCTCATTTGATTAAACAACACAACGTGTAGTTCTCTAATTAATGTAATCAAAAGATTTAAGTTAATTATTTATGTGGGTCATTTTATTTTATTCTCAGTCAAATTCTATTATCCTTCTTTCTTTACTCTTTCTTTTATTCAAGTTTGATTTCCTTGGATATTATGATCTGTTTTATATCCATTTGAGAGTATCTTAATAAGTGATTCACTTTTTTGTTGGACTAGTCAAAAGTAAATCCTTCTTGCTTTTACAATTTCCATCCTCTTTAAAGTATAAACCTTCTCGTGATCTATGTAAAAGAAACAAAAGCAAAAGGTTTTTATACTCATAAGTTCACAACAATACTAATTGGTTTCTGCAAAAAAAAAAACAAAACCCTACTTGGTAAGTGTTGCTACAATTGGATTGATATTGAATTGATAGTGTTAAAAAAAACTAATGGATTCAGAGACATATTGCCATAGGAAGGAATACTCATACAGGTGCATACAAAAAGTTATTTACACATTGTTAATATAAAATTCGCTCCCACTACTTAATATAAGAGTTATTTAACTAATTTAAATAGATTGAAAAAATAAAATGAATTACTCCCTTTGGTCCTTAATAAAATATAAGCACTTTATAGTTTAATTTCTTCATTGAAGTGGACCTTATATTAAATGCTGTATGAGTATGTTAATTTATGACATATGAAATTTGTTTTCTCAAAAATATTTGTGTAATATTATATTGTAAACCAATTTATAAATTAGGTAAATTAGATTAAGAAAAAAAATGAGAAATATGAAAAAAATTGATTGAAATATTATATTTTAGACTAAATCCAACACCTCAATTATCTTTTATTTTAGGGATTGGAGGTAGTATAAAATAATAAAAAATTGATCTATTCACAAATATATATTTTACACACCCCATACACCATGTCCACCTCAGTTATATTTATTTAACATCTAAGGATTGTAGGATGTAGAAATTTTCTCAATAAATTTAAAAGTTTCTTCTAAAAGTTATGCAATACTTTTTTTTATGATTTTTTTACATAGCATCTTATAATATTCAAAGTAATGTGAAATGTGTTATTAAAAAAGTAATGCGCAATGGATACCTTTTAATCTTGACATAGGTAGTAGAGACATCTAAATACTCCTCCCAGTGTTAAATATAAAAATTAGTAGAAAATTTATATTAATTTTAAATATAAGATTTCAATTCATTTCATCTCATAATTTCATATTTTTGTTCCTTAGTTCTCCCTTGCAATTATATATAGCAAGGGATTTTTCAGACAAAAGAGTAGAATGAGTGCTTCAAAAAAATAAATATATACATTTATAAATAAATAATATAACCAATTTTTCTTAATTTCTATAACTTAATTATCAAACTCCTTATATTTAATATTGAAGAAGTAACAGAGGCATTTGAATTTTGTTGGCCATGCAAAGCAGGAATACAAAAGGGTAGAAACTAACATTTTGAATTGAAAAATACAATTCTAGGCTAATTAATTAGTATCATACAATAATAAGGATAATGCCACAGTAAATAGTTTTAAATCCTAATTAACAGAGCACAATACATTCGGATTTGATCAGGTGAAGAAGTTGGAGATGTCATTAGACAGAGAGATGTAGGCTAAGTACGTGTTTGGGAAATGATTCACAATCACATTAAACTTCTTTCATATACTTACTTCATAATCTGTATAATCGTTTTTTCAACGCATTCCCCACACACGCACTGAATCAAAAGTGTAGAAAATTAGGGTTTTATTATTACTATTATTATTAATGATTGTTTTACTCAGGGATGGTGACAAGAGCTGGGCGCCAAGATTTCCTCAGTAACGACCTGTAACGGAAACGCATCCAACCCGGTTTCGGTGACCCGAGTCCGTTAACGGAACCCACAAAGGAACGGAACTCTCTAGATGGAACCTTTGCGCTCTCGCTGATGTCACCGATTTGCCTCTCGCCTTCTTCTTCTTCGTATGGAAGCGAGGACCCGAACAATTCTTTCAGTGAGTTCCTGCGCATCAAATCCTTCCCTTTCCCCTCCTCCTCTGACTCCTCCGATGAATCAAGCACATGCTTCAGCTGAATTGTCGACTCTCGCCGGCGAGGTGATCGGCTACTTGTGCTCCGGCAGAGAAGCATCCGCAGGGTCGTTTTCCGTCGCTGAAACTGAACCAGCGGGCTTGTCCTAGGGCTTCGTGTGGGGCTCTGAACGACGCCGCATTGCATCGCCAGGAGCTTGAATTTCTGCAGCGTCGCCATCTCACCGTGAGTATCTCTCTGTCTCTCTACCCCCTCACTCTCCCTCTCTGTGTTTGTGGTGTGGTTCTCAAATTTTGATGTGCTGTGGTAATGGTAATTATAGAGGGACAATGTGGATTGATTACTTCTAGGAGGGAAAATGGGATCTGTTTTGGGAATGATTACACATCTTTGAATCGTTTTCTCCCGGTCTGATTTTGGTTGGTTTGCTCCTTTGATTTCTTCCTGTCTTCAAGATTTCAAAGGAAGCAAAGAGGTTCAAAAGCTAGAATGGCCAAAAAGAAAAAGCAGAGCAGTAGTAGTGTGGTACATTCTTCAATGTGGGTTTATTGAAAGAGACAGAAGAAGAAACATATAAATCTTCTTTAGCTCTTTTCAGTAAAAGCTTAAGCCTCAAATATGAAAAAAAAAATGAAGATTAAGATGAAAGGATTTCGAAAATTAGTGCAAGCAAACTAAAAGTTCACTTAAAATAAATACTCCCTCCCTTTAAAATTATAAGACATTTTTAACTAGTTTCCACGCTTTATAAAAACAGTGAACATCATTAAAAACAGCCACATATTCTCTTTTCATGTCTTCTCATATTTAATATGATAACCTAATCGTAAATAAATATGAAAAATTAAATATTCATTAATGACATTTTTTAAAAAATAATTAATTTTCCTTAAAAAACATCAAAATACCTATAAAATTTTGAAGCAGGAAGTAACTTTTTTTTATCTTGTTAAATCACAGTATGCTTGTATCGGTTGAACACCCATTTTAACAAGATTTAAATCTTAATTCATTAGGTTGTCAAGTAGAAGTCAACCTCATCACTAGCAATAAATAACCGCTAAAATCAGAACTGACGTACTAAACCCACCTATGAAAGTTAATTTTTTTTTTCCTACAAGGAAAGCTGGATAACATAACATGCATATGAAGGGATTGGCTTAGGCAATTGGGCAACTATGTAGTTGAGACTTGAGAGGTTCAAAGATGTTGGAGTCAGAAGACTCAGAACAGCTACTGGGAGACATTTCTGTAGTCGTAGAGGGTGAGGCTGCATCTAAACAGGAGATACAGGAACATGCTCATGATAGTCAAAGACAACAAACTGATTGGATCATCAGATTATAGATAATAACTTCGTAACCTTGCCCATCCCTATTTTGGGCTTAACATATTTGCTGATTCTTTGACTCTAGTTAAAGGGATCTTAAACTAAGAAATGGATTCTATAAGTTAAAAAAGGGTATTATAAGCAATTTCAATAACAGGGTTCATTGATACAAGAGCATACTTTTGATAATAAAGGTTAAAAAACGGGCGGGGTGCACTGTAAACCCACGGACCCGCCCATCATATCCATTTATTATTTTTTTTACCCTCACCTACTCTCACTCTATTAGACTAGTAAAAAAATTTTAGCCCAATCCCTTTGAGCCCAAGGCTTCAACCTTCTCCAGGCCTCATTCCTCATTTCACTTGTCTGTTAGTGTCCAGTGTCCACACTCAAAAACAAAAAACTGAACCCACACTGCCACGCACACGCTGAGACGCTGAACCAAATCTGCTTTTCTTTTCCTTTCAAATCCACGCACACGCTGACACGCAGATTCGCAGAACCAAAGCGAAATCTCCGTCCCTCTGGCTCCTCCGATGGCGCAAAGTTCTTCGATACCCAAGCTCTCCGATTTCCTCTCTCTCTTCCTCAGGGCGAGTCTCGCCGTTTACTCTTCCAGCCACGCCTTCTACTTCTCTCGCTGTACGTCTGATCGACAGAAGGAACGAAAGAAACAGAGATCGAGAGCCTAGAGCTCAAACCTTGATCTCTTCGTGGGTTTGTTGCTTGACAGAGATCGACAGAAGGAACGAAAGAAACAGAGGGTGAGTCTCGCCGTCGTCGTTTGATCTGTTCGTGGGCTCCAATGTGTTGTTGCCTCTCCATTTCACGATCTAAAGGCATAGCCAAAAAAAGCAAGGGTTTTTAGTGGCAGAAGGTACTTCATCTGTTCGTGGGTTTGTTCAAATTCGCTTCATTTCATCGGTTTCTCTGTTTCAGTAAGATTTAGCTTTTGGGTGATTGTGATATGTCGTTTTGCTTATCTGGTAGCTAAGATTGTCCTGCATGATTATATTCTGCAATTTGGCTTTTGTAAGATGTATTTATATGTGCATGTATGCTTAAACACCGGAATTGATCCATTTGAGAAATTTCTTCTTCTTCGCTGACCGCTATGATGGAAAAAGGGGCTGTTTGGTGCGGGTAACCCGTTACCCGCACTAACCCATCCATTTTCACCCACAGTTACTGTGTGACCCGTACCCGCCCCCTTAGTATTAGATCGGAGTTAACTCGTGAATATCATAATATTTAAATAAAAGGGCACTAAATACATAATATTTTGTTGCATACATTTATTATACAATTGTTTGATTTAGCAATAATAAAATATAATATTGACAATATATGTTTATTCTTACAATCATTCAAAAGTTCAAAAGTTACAAAATAACGAAACACTAAAATATAGTTACTAATAGTTAGTGATAGTTTTATTGGGTGATAAAAAAAATAAAAGTAAGAAATTATCAATTTGATGACAAATTAAAGCAATAAATCAAATTTAAGGTAGTTTAAGTTTACTAAAAAAAGTCAGATTTAAAAATAAAATATAAAAAAATGTCTGACCCAGAGACACCACCAATCCGATTCACCCTGAGTGAGGTGAATTCACTACGGGCAATAATTTCCCAGGTTGGGGATATGATCGGACCGATTAGGTGGTTGAGTTAAGCTGATTGGTCCGAACCCTTTTTTACTCATTAAATACAAAAACAATTCACACACGTATGCTAAAAAGAGTTGAGTGTAATAAAATCGTTAACTTACATTTTTAATATTTTTTATGTTACTTATATATGCATAAAAATACACAAAATTATTGTTTTACCGTCAAATTTGTTGCGCAAATTTGATTTTTATTACAATGTACAACTAACCTTTGGGAAGACCAAATTCCACAATGAGCTATGGATTTTTTTTTGATCGGAAGCCAAATTAGGGATCTACATAAAAGGATCCGAATGTGCCATGGATTCAATCAGATTTGGCTCTATATCTGAGAAAGGAGGAGGAATGAGAGAAGGAGAAGCAGTTCAAGTCGTACAGCTTTTTTGTTACCAAATGAACATCCAAATACTAGAGGCTTCCGAGAGTGTGAGGAAGGCCAAAATGAGATGAAGAAAAAAGGTTGAGCAGCGGTTCATTTGAACATCAAATGAAGTAACTAATTTAACTTATTTTTTAATCTATTCAAAAAAGTTAACTATCTTTATTAAGTATCGAACACTGGTATTATTATACATTTTATGTATCATTTAAATTAAAAATCACTAAAATATTATAAAATATAAGAGTATTATTATTTTGTTTCATATATATTAAAATAAAAATATTTAAAACGTAAAAATAAGTTAAGATTAAATATGACTCGATTCAACCATTTAGCAAAGCAAACATTTCATAAAGCACATAGCTGATTGATTTTTTAATTCAAGCTTCACAGCCACTTGATGCGATCTCATTGTTTAAATAATAATGGTGAGGCAAGGTATTGGTAAAGATTCAGAGTTCAAACACTCCTAATATAATTAAAAAAAATAAATAAAATGATAATTAATTTATATATGTATTAGAGTGATGTACATCTAAAAAGAACTCCTTTCAAGTCACATTCAAGAATTAATCAAAGGAAAACACTCTCCCACGATAGAATACTAAAGTCAGTTACATAACAATGAAGATTCAGTGCACACCAGACCAACCAAAGGGCTGGCTGCATTTACAACGGATTAAGAAAACAGAAGGCAAAAGATCCGTGGCTCTACTAAAGCTGATTATAAAGAATATTAAACACACAGACACAGACACACACGCGCCCACAAACCGAGCAAGATGGTTTATGCCTACAGTTACTTATTTACCTGCTTCAAAGCTGTATATCTGAAATCATTAAGACAATTCACAGCACAGCGGACAAATGCTTTTGACAAGACAACGATGTTCCTTATAATGAATCATCATATGAGCAATAGTACAAATGGATGAGAGACTCACTCATTCTCAACTGAGGATAAATGCTGACCAAAATTTTATTATTCTCTCTGATACTCATAGGCTAGACTCAAGTGGAAACTACTGAATTAAGCTCCTTAGTTATTTGTGTACTGACATTAAGGTCCAGTAAAAGTAGTTTTCCAATGGTGATCATATTGTATGGAGAGGGCGTTGTGGCTTTGAGTTGTTCAATGATGCAGCTCCATCCATATGTACTGAAGTTGGGAGAGATGTATGAATCTCCCTGTTTGAAAACCCAGCAAACCCAGCACCATGGAACTCTTCTAGATGCTCAAGATCATGATTCCCATTTTCAATTTTCTGCAGAAGCTCCATTACTTCATCCATGGAAGGTCTTACCTCCCTATCCCTCTGTAGGCACTGAAAAGCTAACTTTGCCACTGAGATTATCATCTTCTTGACCTCATTATCAGACTCAAAACCAAGGGAAGGATCTACCAACTCAGTAAATTCTCTTCTTTGAATCTTGTCAACCGCCAGGTTTGCCAACTTAATCTCATTCCTGTCCCTTGTAACATCAATAGCTGGCTTAGAAGATATCAGCTCAACGAGCACAACCCCAAAACTATAAACATCACTCTTTTCGGTAAGCTGGTAACATTGGTGATATTGTGGGTCCAAATAACCTGGGCTTCCTGCTGGAGCTGTGGAGACATGAGAGACAAACTTGGGGAACAACCTTGAAAGACCAAAGTCAGCAACCTTGACACAAAAATGGTTGTCAAGAAGAAGATTGCTGGATTTGACATCGCGGTGAATGATGTCACAAGCATGGAGATAGGACAATGCATTTGCTGTCTCTATGGCAATTCTCATCCTCACAGGCCATGACAATGAGCCAGGTTTTGCTAGATTTCCGTGGAGATGACAACCAAGAGTTCCGTTTGAAATGTATTCGTAGACCAGCAGCAGTTCATGACTGGCACGCGAAGTGCAGCCAAACAGTGACACCGTGTGAGGATATTAACTTCATTTATGAACTGTTGTACACGTTTATAGTTGCGCTCAAATAGGCGCTTCACAGCAACTTCCCGTCCATCTTTAAGCTTTCCTAGTTGTTTAAAATCAAATCAACACTTTGTTCGTCAACATCTAAATTACACATTTAAAGAGAATAAGGCATTTGTTTGAGGTGGCTTACCATGGTAAACGGTTCCAAAGCCTCCACTTCCAAGTTCTTTTGATTGGTCAAATTTGTTTGTTGCTTCTACGAGTTCTTCATAGGAGAAGACAGGGACCCCAAAATAGATATTCCTACTTTCTAGGATTGCGTTTGAGTGAGTAATATCAGATTGATTGCTGCGTGGGTGAGTATTATCAGATTCGATGCTTCTTGACTGATTTTGTGAGTCTACAGACTTGTGTCTTGGTTTGTTCAGCAATAGAATAACAATCAAGCCAATTATAATCACGCCAACAATTCCAATAGCTACACCTATAGGAGGAAAAGCTTTGAAATTTTAATCAATTCTTGGAGTACAACAGCCACGAACAGAGTCAATTGCTTGGATGGTTTCGAACTGACCCCTCTCAACACAAATGCTCACAAACAACTCCAACATAAGAAAAACTATCTATTATAAGCAAAGTTTACAAAATCACTTCAATAATGGCCAATTGATTGCTTAGAATATTTATAAGCCCATTAATAAGCCATAATACTCTGGCATAAATGAAAGAACAACGGGACTGTTGTCTACTGGGGGATAAATACTTGGAATTTAATGAGAATGTATTACCTATTATCATAGACTTGGGATCGATTTCTTTGTTCTCTGTCATCACCAAGGCTAAAGATCAACAAGAATTCAGGAAGCCTAAAGGCAAATGAAGTTATCTGAATGATTATGGGGACTAGATCAAGGTGCTTACCATGGACACTGCAATTTCCATCAGGTAGGCATTGCCCTTTTCTGTAATAATAACAATCAAGGCAAGAGGGAGATAGATGCACTTGTATATAGATTTCATCGGAAAAGTTTGCCTTGGTTGAGCCAAGAGATGGTTGTTGAAACGGAAGCTGGATAAGAGAACAGTCATTTGAAGGGTCGGGCCCCTTGCTGCCTTCTTTAGGAGGATAGTAAATGTGGTTACGACAATGATAGTCCAGGGCGTAATCGAAGGCTCTGGCATCAGCGTCGTTGAGGGGTTTGTTGCATTTCAAGAGGGTAATCCAGTTTAAGAAAGAGAGAGACATCGTAGGAGACTCCGCAGGAAAAGGGACATTGTAGTCCAGGACACTGCAAGGATCGGAGTACCGGTGCTCCCAAGGCTTGAGGTGGACAACCATGATTACTAGTCCACGCTGGCCATCATCCTTCTGGTAGATTTTCTCAACAGGGAACCATTCGTTTCCCAATCGGATCGTTTTGGGTTCTTTTGGATCATGAGCATCACAACCTGTTATGGGTAGTAAACCGCATTCTGGCTTCGTTGCGTTTTTGTAGAAGGGGAAAGAAATTTCCCCAAGATCTCCACATGGAAGGGGCCTCAGTGGGCACGCAACTGACACAGGAAGCAGAAAACAGCACAGACAGAGGAAAGGAAGCACAAAGTCAGGAGGAGCCATACGAAGTTTCATGCCTTTTTGAATTCTCATGACACCAACAAACTCTTCGCCTAAGCTTTGCTATTAATATTGGTCGAATGAATCTCTGTGTTTGCTTGCTTGTACGTTGGTTGACTTGGACATTGACTTGGAACAAAGACTTGGAAAATAAGGGTTTAAGGGGTAACCCATTCCTACTCTGCTTGAATATACATCTAGTGGCTACACCAAGCTCTTTTTTCTCCACCTTCAAGTTCACGCCACGGCAAAACTACCGGTAACAGAAACTCTCAAGTTTGAAAATACCATTGTAATTCATCGTCAGGGGTCAATAAGCATATTTAAAATTTTAGTTCTTTCACAGTTTCACTTATTTGTGGAGCAATCCCCAGGCACCAATCTCTGAACAGTGATGTTTCCGCGTCTGTATTTAATGTGTGGTCCAAGACGTTAAGGACTTGATTGGATAATTGGGGTCAAATGAGGAAAAAGAAGACACAATAAAGGAGAAAAAGAAGAGGCTGCTTTTGATATTGACGTGGTTCTGAACTTGTGTGAGGGGGTGTGATTCTCTTCGTTTTTAGAGATTTCAAAACGCGTTTTTGTTTCGCTTGTGAACCCATTCACTTGAATACGTTTAGATTTATATTTCCAATTGTGGCACCTTTCTTCCCTTCTCTTTCCCTTTACTTTTAGATTTCCCCCTTTTTTTTGTTGAAGCATGGATATCTTTCATTAATTTTATTTGAGATACTGTCAGATACTAAATATGTCTACATGTTTTAACGGAGATTCTAACATAACACGCTGCGAGGAATTGACCCATTCTACTAGACTCAAATGTCATTGATTGCTCATTTAGATTTTATTTTATGCCCTTTGACTCTTTCGTTTTTTGTGTAGCTCATTACATTCACTCTCAAAACAAAGCTCATGACTAAGAAAGTTCTTAACTACAATTTTACTAGTACATAAATTCTTGTTATAAAAATAATATACTACATTCAGTCTTAAATATAAACTCTTGTTTGTTTATAGTCTTACATATATATTGTGAATGTCTTGTTTCTTTCCTAATGAATGATTTCTAGACATTTAATGATTGAGAAAGTGGCATCTTCAGTAACTAACCTCACTCACTTAAGAGAATAAGCCTTGTTATGTTCTATCATTAGATCATCTATGAAAGGTTAATATATTCCAATTAGATATGCACCAATTTTATTTATCCTACATATTGAGACTATTTTATCATCTAAGAAGCAAAGTACGACGGGGTCATTGTTTTGGGGGAATAAAAAGGATCTAATGAGATGACAATAATCTATATATGATATAATATACTGATAAATACTACGTTTTATTCTTAATGTAAGAATTAGATAACTTTTTGATGATATAAAAAACTATCTAATTAATTATTTGTAATAAATATGCATTGTCTTTATTTAAAATACCCTTTGAATTATATGCATTAAAACAATTTCTTAACAAAGATTCCTTAAATGGTTGCAACCAGTAGAGGTGTTTCAGGGGAAAAATATAAATTTCAGAGACAAAATATACAAAGGTGAAACATTTGTCCAATTGGAGGGTAGAGAAGAGTTTTTACTCCCCTTGTCTGGTTGTAAGGTTGGAAAAATGGGGGGATGTTAAATTGATGAAATCCCTCCCTTCCCTTCCTCTCCCCTTTTATAAATACCACCCTTTCATTCAAATCCCTCCCCTCCAATGTTTGGTACATTGCATAAATTTTTATGCGTACATCTAGAAGAAAGATACTTAATATTAGATCGATTTCATTTCAAAGCAAAACATTTCATGCAAGTTAGATGAACAATAACATGAATACAAGAAATTTCTAATATGTTCATGTTTAATATGAATATTCATCACATGGGCTGGTCAAAAAAAAAAATCACATGGAGATTCTTGTGGATCTCATATTTCTTGACTTCAAAGGTTAAGGAGGGGTAACATGCAGCGATACTACAAAAGCAGCAAAACCATGGAATATATATGGAGCATGCATAAGAAACAAGCTTAAAGATCAAACACTAAACAACTTTGCCTGATCAACTTCGCCATTTCTACATTTCTCATTCATTTTGTTTGGTGAAGATGCTGACTTGAACAACTTCGCCTGATTAAATCTTATTGAAGTCACCGGTTTCTCATGTATATCTGCTTCATTCTTTGAAATTTCACCATCATCGTCTTCCCCTGCATCCTTGTCTTCTTCTTTGCCACTCTCCATTTCCCTCAGAATCTCTAAAACCTCATCAATGGAAGGTCTCATTTCCTTGTCTATTTGCAGACACCGGAACGCAATCCCCCCAATGCAACCACCTTATTCTTCACCTCACTATCCTTCTCCATCCCCAAACATGGATCCACCAGCTCCTCAAATTCATTCCTCTGAATCTTCCTCACTGCTAGATTTGCCAACGTGATCTCATCTTTATTCCTTCTCATATCCACTGCTGGTATTGAAGATATCAGCTCCATAAGCACAACCCCAAAACTATAAACATCACTTTTACTGGTAAGCCTAAAGCAATAGTGATACTCTGGGTCAAGATAGCCCGGTGTTCCTTGTGGCGCTGTAGAAACATGGGACACATCATCCTGGAACAGCCTGGAAAGTCCAAAATCAGCAACCTTAACATAGAAACTCTTGTCCAGAAGAATGTTGTTGGTTTTGACGTCCCGATGGATGATGCCGGAGGCATGAAGGTATGAGAGAGCAGTGGCAGTTTCTATGGCGATTTTGATGCGTATAGGCCATGTGAGCAATGTCTGATTTGCTGAGCACTTATGGAGGTGACTGGCAAGGGTGCCGTTTGGGATGTATTCATAGACAAGGAGGAGCTCATGGCTCTGCCGCGAAGTGCATCCATAAAGGGGGACAAGATTTGTGTGTCGTAGGCGAGTGAGGATCTCTACTTCTGTCATGAACTGTTCTACTCTCTTGTAGTTATGGTTGAATAGATGCTTCACTGCCACTTCCCGTCCATCTTGGAGCTTCCCTGTAAATAAAAGGAAATGACATTTAATAGTTGAGAACTTTGGAATGAAACACAAGATTGAAGCAAGTGATCTGAGAAGGGGACCATAGTAAACAGATCCAAAACCACCGTCTCCAAGTTTGTTGGAGGGGTTGAAGTTGCTGGTTGCCTCTTGAAGCTCTTTGTAAGAGAACATTGGGACTCCAAAGAAGAGTCTGCTACGATCTGGATCTGGGTCATTATTTGGGTACTGGTTTGTTGATCCGAGTCTAACATGAGACACAGCACTCTGTTTCTGTTTGTAGACTCCGAAGCAGAGCACCAAAGCAATTACGATTATTCCTAATCCAACTCCAAAACCTGACCAATCATCAACTCCTTAAAAACTCTTTCTTTTTGAAGTTTCACTCAAAGGTTATCTTTTATTGTTTCTTGGGAACCTCATAATGTGAATTCAATTACGCCTTAATAACAATTTATACAGTGACACAGCATCCTAAATAATGATGTGTGAGAAAGTGGATAGCTGAAAATGAGAAAAAAAAGGGAACAGTCAATTCTTAAATGTCTTCCTTTTGAAAGGGAATAATTGCCCAGACTTTTCACACAAACATTCTGTTTATCGTTTCTTGGGAAACTCATAATGTGCATGCAGATATACAATAGTACATGATTCTAAATAATTATGTTGGAAAGCATAGAATATGGCTGAAAATGAAAGGAGGAAATTATGAGGTAAATTTACCTATGATCAACCCCAGCATCAGTATCTTTTCACGATCATCTAGTGCAGTTACGAGGAGTAAATATTAAAATGACCAATTGACATTGGAGTTCATTGATTAGAACAGTAAGGAAATTAAATATGCAGAGTTATGTTAATAGTTAGTTAATATGCATACCTTTGGATTTGGAACATTGAAATGCTCCTTTGCCGTCGAGTAGGCATTTGCCTTTGCGATTAGAACATCGATTACAGTAATCAGAAAGGTGAATGTTAACGGAGAATTCATAAGCTATAAATGTGAATGGATCTGCAGAGAAAGCCAGCATATTCACTGGAAGCTGAACCCTTGGACATGTTGCTAAAGAAGTTGGAGGATCATCCTGATCTTGCGTTCCGAAGAAGATGGTCTCATTATTACCCTTACCACATCCTGTATAGTTCAGGAACTGCTTCGGAGGGCTAACCTTGAAACTAGTATTACATTTGTAAAAGGTTTTTGTGAATGGAAAGATACGAAAAGAACCCAAGGGTGAGGTGGGAGGGAGAGTAATATTGCTGCTAAAGGCATCACAGTCATATGTATCCAAACTATTCTGTAAAGCTGTGTCCCTAACCGAAACACTATTTTTATGTAAGAAATCAACACTCCTCACTTGAAATTTCTTTCCACTGAATTGTAAGGTTTTGGTTGCGTTGGGTTTATGGTCTCCACAACCATGGATGGCCAACATTCCACAGTTGCTGCGTTTTGGAGTGGTGTAAGGGAAGGTGAGCTTGCCCAGATTCCCACAGTCAAATGAAGATGGGCACTCCTCAGAAGAAGCAGATGAGAGAGAAAGAAGCATGTGGTCAGAAAACAAGAACAAGAACTGGAGGAAAAAATGAACAGGTAGAACCATTTTTCTGAAATCTTCGCTCACAGAACCTGTTTCAAGTGATGACTTGCTTACTTGAAGGTTTTATTTATTCCGTTGGGAATGAAGTCTGTCAGTTTGTTCTTTACGGAACAAACACGTAGAAGGTTGAGAGCATCTGACACGGCAGTTGACTTGGAATTGGAAGTTGGAAGATGAATAACACGACACGTATATCTCTCAACAAATTGTGATTCATATCATTTGTTAGGCCTACAAGTAGTAATAATGTTCATAGTTGTCAAGTATCGTCAAATATATAAGATTAGTTCATAGAAAAACACCAAAGAAATAACTAGCAATCACAATTACTATAAATTCAGTTGTTGGGTAAGTATGGGGGGAAAGTATGAAGTAAACTGTACAAGTCGCGTTTATTTTGTGCTTCATACCATTTGATGAATGAATTCCTCACATAACAGTAAAACTAATATGAACATAAGGTTTTGAAAAGGGTCATGGGCTAATGGCAGTGTGGGGCTAAAAAGAGGGAATGTTACTTTGTGAGGGGGGAATATAATGGTTAAAAGGTTATGCAATAAATAAGTAGT
Organism: Vachellia pachyceras; assembly: GCA_025593235.1. Taxonomy (NCBI): domain Eukaryota; kingdom Viridiplantae; phylum Streptophyta; class Magnoliopsida; order Fabales; family Fabaceae; genus Vachellia; species Vachellia pachyceras. Next base: position 32,168 of record JANTPZ010132775.1, read on the forward strand.
ATACAATAACATTTTAGTTCAGGAAATAACAACTCGATTTTAGTTTTTACTGATTTAGAGACTTTGTGCCCACTATATTTCTTCTTGAGAACTCTATAATTTTGCCAAAAGAAAATGTGAGTGCAAGTGATGTATAAAAAATTAGTTGAAAAGGTCATTATGAGATTCTAAAGAATGAATATATGTATCAAAAAGTTCTAATAAACAGGTGGGCAATATGGATCTGTCATTTCAAAAAGTGTCATACTGATGACTTGCATGTTTAGAGAATTTTTTGACCTTAAATTAATTCTCCTACCAATTAATTGATTAACCGTAAAAGAGGGAAGACCTTAACTCCCAAAGCTAACCGAGAGGATTAATCTTCTTATATGCACTTCATGTGGCTTTATTCCTATTTATATTCCTAGCCAAGTCAGTTACATTGACCCTGATAAAGATGCTGCACATGGTTGGGGAAGAAACGTAATTTCAGGGTTTATTTGAGGTCCTTGAGTGTAATTAACAGAAACATAATTACTTTTCCTGACGGAGCGAGTTACTTTGACTAAATTAGTTCTTAGTGCTATTCCTATCTAATCCAATGCAAGTCTCAAAAATCACCATTACAATATGTCATGAAGTGGAGTGCATGCAAACTAATTTTATTTGAGGCACTGATCATTTACATGGGCTGTCAGCTGTGCGCCCTCGGCTGCACCCTAATTTCAGAGTGATTCCCAAATATATTTTTCTTGTTTATTTGAATCATTAGATTTTGCAAATGACATTTTGATATCTTAGGAATAAAAATGGTTTAGTTTCAATTTTTATGATTTTTCAAAGATAGACATCTTAAAAAAATTAAACTCATCCAAAATTTAAAGGGTGGATATTTGAAAAATCGTAAAAAAAATTGAAGAAAGAACCACTTTTTGCTTATAAGATCAGATATCACTCATTTTATGTAGAATTCAATGATGCAAAAAAAAAAAAATTTGAGAAGTACCCCAAAATTAGAACACAGCTGGGGTGCACATCTGACTCCCCAAATTCAGCATCCTATTGGGTGGGATTGAATTGTGATGCCTAAGTTACATGGTGGTCTTGGTTTTAAGAGGCTTTCACCCTTTAATAATGCTTTGTGGGGTCAAGATTGCATGGAGGTCCATCAATGGGTCAAAAGGCTTGAGGGCTGAAGTTCTACTCTATAAATAGATGTTGAGAAATGAGGAAAATTTGCTGGATGCCCGAAATGGAGATTCTGCTTTATGGAAGTTTATTTTGCAAGAGAAGGACCTAATTAAATTATTTACATGGTGGCATATTCGGGATGGGAATATGGTGATGAACTTCTCTAATGACTGCTGGCTGTTCTAAGATAAGCGTATTAAAGAACTATGTCTTCGTCCTCTCACCAATATTGAAGAAGACAATAGAAAAGTTAATGACTTCTTATGGCAGCAGTCGGAATTACAGAAGTTATCCTCTTTAATCCCAAGCACTGTCTTCCACAAGTTGATCAACACACTTCCTCCTATGCTAAATTCTGGTAATGATGTTATTGCATGGAGGGCTACCAACAATGGTGATTTTACTGTAAAGAGTACTTTTTATTTACTAGAGCACCAATCTGCTAACACCTGTAGTGCTGTTCATAAACATACATACATGCATATATATATATATATAGAGGAATGGGGAGGTGCTGAGCGTATTAGAGTATTTACGTGGATAACCTTTAAAAATCGCTTACCCACTAATTATTGGAGTAACTAGAATTTACTTTACCGCGCATCGCGCGGGAAGATTTCATTTCATTGTATTTAAAAAAGATATCACATCATCATCACCATCAATACAATATATCTACATAACTGACCTCAACACTGTCACAACCAAATTAACATTTAATGGAGTAACTAAAAAAGTTAACATATAATATGGACTCTATTGCTTAATAACCAAATGACATACAATTACATTGAAAGCATTTTACTATTGCTTAATAACCATATTGACTTTATTGCTTAATAACCAAATGACATACAATTACAAAGAGGAAAAGCAATAACCAGGGGAGGTGTGTGGGCTGCATTTTTGCAGCCCGCCACCAGGGGAGGTGTTGGCGGGCTGGCTCGCATTACCACCTCTAGTTCTAAACTTGTGAGGAGGTGTGATTCTCTTCGTTTTTATAAGATTCAGAATGTGGTTTTGTTTCGTTTGTTCACACTTTTACTTCAATATGTTTATATTTATATGGGCTTGTTTGTAGGAGCGTTAGGAAAAGTCAAACACACGTTCAATAGTGTTTTTTCGCAAAACAAGATAATCTCCTTCATATATTTACCTCGGCTTGCGTAAAAATATTTTTCTAGTGCGTTCCCAAACAGTACATTTTTATTTGTGGCACCTTTCTTCCTTTCCCCTTCCTTCTTCATCCAGATTTCCCGATTCTTGCTAAAGTCTAGGTATCTCCTGTTGGAGTCAATCCGGTTTGAAACACTGTTGGGTATTTGAATATTGATTTATGACGTTGTGAGAGACCATCCTTTTTCACTAGACTCAATTATCATAAGTTTTTCATTTTGATTTTATTACTATATGGATATTTGTTATAAAAATAATTTACCCCATATAGTATTAAAGATAAGCTCTTGCTTGTTTGTAATGTGAATTATACTATAAACGAATGTTTATATTTAGAACCAATGAAGGAGAGAGTATTTGTTTCTTTCATAATGAATGATATTTCTAAACATTTAATTTAGATAGTGAGAGTGACATCATGTTTAACTAACTTCACTCACTCAAGAGAACAAGCCTTTGTTATTGTTGTATTCAAATCATCCATTGAAAGGTTAATATGTTTCTATGACAAAAGCACCAATTTTATTTATAAAGTATTTCATGGTTAAAACTATTTTGGATCAATTTGGATTAGTAGTTATAACCACTTTTCCATCGTGATTTACGATCTACAAAATAAGTATGTGAAAGGAGTTTTGACTGGAATTGTATGAACGTACTTCTCCAATGTTGTGACAAACTGATCATTGTGATCATTGTTTCAGGGGAACAAAAATAATCCAATGAGATGAATTGATGACAATAATCTATCTATAGATAATATAATATAGTGAAACAAGTAAATACTGCATTTCATTCTTAATATAAGAGCTGAAATATAATCCATGGATATAAAGAAACTAGTTAGATTTATTATTGGTAACAAATATTTATTATTTTCCTTATATACCCTTTTGAATCATATGTATTGAAACAACCTCTTAATAAATATCCATTTAATATATGCAAACAATAAAGATATTTTGAGAAAAAAAATATAAATCTCAAAGAAAAACTATATAAAGTTTTATAATTTAAAGTAAACACGTTGAAGGATAGGGATGGACCGAAGGAGAGCTTTTCCTCCCCTTGTTTAGTTGGAAAATCCCTCCTTTCCCTTTCTCTTCCCTTTATAAATACCGACCTTTCATTAAAATTCCTTCCCTCCAATAAACCAAACATTGTATACATTTTTATGTAAACAGTTAGATGAAAGATACTTAATATTAGATAGATTCCATTTCAAAGCAAAACACTATAAGTTGGATGAATAATAACATGAATGCAAAAACTTTGTAATATGTTCATGTTTAATATGAATCTTCATCACATGGTGGTCCTTGTGGATCTCATATTTCTTGACTTGAAAGGTTAAGGAGGAGTAACATGAAGCGATACTTCAAAAGCAGCAAAACCATGGACTCTATATGGAGCATGAACAAGAAACAAGCTTAAAGATCAAACACTTAACAACTTTGCCTGATTAACAACTCCATTTCTCCCTTTCTCATTCATTTTGTTTGGTAAAGATGCTGACTTAGTCAGCTTTACCTGGTTAAAGCTTACTGAAGTCACTGGATTTTCATGTATATCTGCTTCATTCTTTGAAATCTCACCATCATCATCTACCCCTGCATCCTTGTCTTCTTTCCTGCACTCAATTTCCCTCAGGATCTCTAAAACCTCATCAACGGAAGGTCTCATTTCCTTATCTATCTGCAGACATTGAAACGCCAATCCCCCCAAAGCAACAACCTGCTTCTTCACCTCACTATCCTTATCTATCCCCAAACATGGATCCACCAGCTCCTCAAATTCATCCCTTTGAATCTTTCTCATTGCTAGATTTGCCAATGTGATCTCATCGTTATTCCTTCTCATATCCACTGCTGGCAATGAAGATATCAGCTCCATAAGCACAACCCCAAAACTATACACATCACTCTTATTGTTTAGCCTAAAGCAATAGTAATACTCTGGGTCAAGATAGCCCGGTGTTCCTTGTGGTGCCGTAGAAACATGGGACATATCATCTGGGAACAGCCTAGAAAGTCCAAAATCAGCAACCTTAACACAGAAATTCTTGTCCAGGAGAATGTTGTTGTTTTGACGTCCCGGTGAGCAACCTAGGTATGAGAGAGCAGTGGCAGTTTCTATGGCGATTTTGATACGTATAGGCCACGTGAGCAACCTAGGATTTGCCGAGCTGCCATGGAGGTGACTCGCAAGAGTGCCATTTGGGATGTATTCATAGACAAGGAGGAGCTCACGGCTCTGCCTCGAAGTGCAGCCATAGAGGGACACGAGATTTGTGTGACGCAGCCGAGTAAGGATCTCAACTTCTGTCATGAACTGTTCTACTTGCTTGTAGTTGTGGTTGAATAGATGCTTCACTGCAACTTCACGTCCATCCTGAATCTTCCCTGTAAATAAGAGGAAATAGGTTTAAAAATGAGAACTTTGGCATGAGAACTTGCAATTCAAGGAAGTGAGGGATATGAGAAGGGGACCATGGTAAACAGAGCCGAAGCCGCCGTCTCCAAGTTTGTTGGAGGGGTTGAAGTTGTCGGTTGCTTGTTGAAGCTCATTATAAGAGAAGATTGAAACTCCAAAGAAGAGTCTACCACCGTCTGGGTCTGCTCCATTATTTGGGTACTGCTTCGTTGATATGAGTCTGACGTGGGACGGGGCACTCTGTTTCTGTTTGTAGAGTAGGAAGAAGAGCACCAACACCATTGTTAGAATTCCTAATCCCACTCCAGCAACACCTAACCAAGCGTCAACTTCTTAAAATTGTTCACCAAAATATTTCACTCAAAGATTATCTTTATTGTTTATGGGGAAGCTCACAATGAGAATACAACAAAAATGAAGTAAAATTACCTATATGCAATCCCAGCTTTGAAGCCCGTCTTTTATTTTGATATTCCGTCTTAGCTTCATCTTTTTTCCACAATTAAGAGAAGCGGATATTAGAAGGACTAATAAGTATTTGAGTGCATTTGATTAGATCCTCAAACAAAAACGACTAAGCGGAGAGCTAATTTGATAGCTGCAGGTATACAATTTTACAAACGAGCTCAAAAAAAAGAATGATTAAATTTCACTTGTTACTTGATTCAAAAACCTAGGAAATTATCATGTTTTTGTACCAAGTTATGCATACTTAATACCTTTGAACTTGGAACAATAAAGTCCTCCGGTGCCGTTGAGCCGACATACACCTTTGTTGTGATGAGAACATCGGTAACAGTCATTAGAAAGGTACATGTCAACTGGGAACTCAGAAGCTATGAACGTGAATGGATTCTCAGAGAAAGCCATCTTGTTCATCGGAACCTGAACCCTTGGACATGTCGCTAAGGAAGGAGGAGGATCATCTTTATCTTGCGTTCCAAAGAAGATGGTCTCATTATGACTCTCAGAACATCCTGTATAGTTCAAGAATTGCTTTGGAAGTCTGTAATTGAGTGAACTATTACATTTGTACATGGTTATGTTTCTGAAGATGTAGAAGGAACCTAATGGTGAGGAAGGAGGAAGAGTGATATTCCAGCGCAAGGCATCACAGCATTCATTTGCCAAACGCTTCTCTAAATCTGTGTCTCTAAGTCTAACGTAAACGCCATGATTGAAACGGCCTAATCCCGTCACTTGAAACATCTTTCCTCCAAAGTAGACAGCTTATTCAGGGTTGCGGTGTTCAGTACAGCCATGAATAGGCAACATTCCACAGTGATTGTGTTGTGGTGTGGTTAAAGGGAACGAGAGGTTGCCCAGACACCCACAGCCAAAGGAGGAGGGGCACTCTTCAGAAGAAGCTGAACATGGACGAATCACAGAGAAGAGGAGGAGGAAGAAGAAGAAGCAATAAACAGGTAGAACCATCCTTCTGAAATCCTCACAGTGGTAGTGAAAAAGTTCAGTGTATGAGAGAGACTATGATTTGCTCCAACGTTTTATAAGGTTGGGGAATTACATTGAGTGTTGCAATTGGTTCTCCGTGGAATTACAAGTTGAAGCTGTGGGACACGGCAGTTGACTTGGCTGTGAAGGACCAGAACCAAGAACAGACCAAGTGTATGGCCCGTGTCCTTCCCTCAAGGCAATGAGTTTCTTGTTTTTTTTAAAAAAAAAAAATTAAGGGTATCAACAGTGCACTTTAAGTTTTGGACTAACTGCTTTCTGAACTTAAAAAAAAAGCACCAAACATATAGGGCTTATTTGGGGAGGCCGTTTGCCTCCCCAAAATCCATTTTCACGTTTACCGAGATAAAACTACTCATACATATTTATCTCGGAATCTGTGATCGTTCTTCTAACAAAATTTTCAAACAAGCCCATAACTGGTTATCAAAATATTCTAAATTATATGGTCGAATAGTAAAACCAATACCCCCCAAATCCCTATTGGGTAAAAACGCCAAACATATAACTACTTTTTGACATCTTTTGATGAATTAACTTCTCGCATAATAGTAAAACTAGTATGAATATATGGTTTTGAAAAGGACAATAGGAACGAGTGCCCCACAAGAAAAGGTTAGTGTGAATGATGTGAAAAAGAAAAAAAGGAATTCAGCACCAAAGAGGGGTCACCTTTCACTCTCAAAGCTTACAAGAAGACTAATTAATCTATTTGGAGCTACACGTCATGTTACATAAATACGTTATATTAGTGAAGGTTCTGGGAATAGATGAAGCAACAAGCCAACAACACGAAACCAAAAATCACAATGAGAATAAAAAATTCCGATACCCAGTTGGACATCTAATCAAAGTAAGTTTTTGGTTAACTTTTCAAACCACATGGTCTACTCTGAACTAACCATTCTATAATATTTTATTAGCTAAATAGATCATACTTTTTAGTATTCTCGTAATTGCAGCGTTTCTTTTATACTTGGATTCTAAATCATAATTCACCAAAGATCAAAGGTATAACCTAACATCTTCCGTTCATACTTTGTGGGTTAGAGATTAGGGGTTCAGCCTTCTTCTTTTTGTTTTTTTTTGTCATACTAACTAGCAAGTGCTTTTGCCCTGACTGTATAAATATGATGTCTCCATTATTTACAACAGAAATCTCTCTTACAGGAATCAATATAAGACATCTCTGTTGTGCAACTTGACTAATAGAAATATATAAATCAAAATCAACCTGGGCCTTCACCCTGTGGTGCAAATGGCACGAGAAGTGCCCTATATATGGTGGCACTCATTAAGAACCCTGATATCATTTAATGGAACGCAAAACATGACTCTAGATACCTCTCTACAATAAATTTGTCATGTAATTATCCGCTATATGTGGTAGTGCAAGATTCCATATTATTATCACCATATCCTTAATATAAAACATATTTGATTAATTCGGAGAAATTAAGGAAGTTAAATAAATTACTTTATAGTATTTATATTTATTGCTTTTTGCTAAACTAATCCGCCTAACTTATAAACTGATACATAATCTAATGACATACATAAATATTTTAGATCTTGAGAGATTGTGTCGCATATGTTATGATTAAGTAACTTTGAGACTGGCATTAAGATCTGATTACAAACTCATTTGGTTTTACAAATATAATATCAAGAAAGTAAGGTATAAAAGGAAATAGAATAACATAATTGTTAGAGAAGGAAGAGAATACGCCACAAGACATCCAGATAGAAATGTTAGAGAGAATCTTCATATAATCCACACCGCCAAAATGTTGGTTGCCAAGACCCTTTATTCTGCATTTCTCAAATTCCACACGTGTGCTCTGAAAAATTAAAAATAGAATCTCATCCTCACACAGGTTCATTATCGCTTTTACATCTACTCATCATCTTTTTAATTATTTTTAAAAAAAGGATGAATTATTTTAAAATTTCAAATTTAAAAGTTAAAAAAATAAAAAACAAAACCCTTTATCATATATATATATTGATATTTTGTTAGAATGACTATTTTAAAATAATAAATAACGTTGGATAATATAAGTTATGTACGTATATGATTGTTTTGGTAATTATTACTTTGTTAATAATATAATTTACTACTTAATTTTTGAAAATTTTAATTTTGGATAGTTTGATTGTGTCAATATGTGATGATGTTTATTTTTTAATTTTTTTATTCTGCAACGGTTAGACCCCCCCAATTTGACTTCAGTATGACCTACTAACCCTTAACTGGTTCAGTTACCAATCCGGTTTGTGTCAAGCTTTTGTAGGGCATCATATTCTTTTTGAGACATTAATGTGGGAAATGCATATATTGTGCATACTCTTTTTATGATTCTACTCATTTTGATGATGATGTATCACTCTCCGTTTGTTAATTTCAATTTATGAGTGGCATATGCCACCTATATGGGGATAATTTTTTGTATCACTTTTAGGTTGATAACATTTGTTTTCTCTAACAAGTGGAGAAAAATTTATTGCAGATGATATAGTGGACTTTTGAATTGGTTGGACATCTCTTGAATTTATAAAATTAAAGTAAATGATGATTTTATTGGGTAATGGAAAAGCATATTTGTAAAAGGACGGTTCACGAGAGGGGTGAAAGAGAGGTGATCTTTTACCGTTCCAAAACCCTTGCATGGTCGTTGAAGTAGTACACGCCAGGATGAGATTCACCATCTCTTCCGTCAGCCCTACTTGTTTCAACGTGTCAGGGGAGGAAATTAGGCAATTCAGTTTAGAGCTTAGGGGAGAGCAACGGACGGGACAGGCTGGCTTACATGGGTTCCGGCTGTGCCCGAACCCTATGGGAACCCGTTTAGACTCGTACTAAACGGGCTGTTCAAAACCTGCGGGGTTCGGGTGGGTTAACGGGCAGTTCGTTACTTTTTTTTTTAACAGCACGTTCTAGAACACCAAGCAGGGCGCCGTTCACCATACCCGGCGGCTTTCGCATACTTGAAAGAGAAAAGACGAATTGAATAGTTTTAGAGAGAGGAGAAACAAAGTGGCGAGCTTTAAATCTCAAATCTCAGGTCACAGCTCATAAACATCCCTAAATAATTCATCCTCCAAATCATAATCAGCAAAAAACAAAATAAAAATGCCCAAGTGGAATACTGACCATCCCGTAGAAGTAGTAGAACTAACCCAGGAATATCCAGTTGCGGCGGAGTAGAAGTGTTTGCCGGTAACCAAAGCGTCACTCTGACAGATTCTCGCAACCGATGGTGATTGACGGCGTGTAGGCGAAGGAAAGGAAAGAACGGGTCGTAGATCAGAGGACGATCGGACGGAGGGACGATGACGATGATGACAACAAAGAGGATGAGGGAGGCGAAACTCAACGACTTAAAGGAAGAAGGCAAAGCTGTTGGAAATATGTTTGTTAGTTAAAGTGGTTAGTTTTAATCACTTGTTAGTTAATGACCCACAAGTCTATATAAAGGGTCATGGTGAATTGATTTAGAGTGTGATTGTATAATCATCACCACAAGATGAGAGGATGAAGAATCCCCATCAAGAAGGGGAGGATAACTTGGGTCTCCCACTTCAAGAGTTCCCAACATGGGGTTAGTTCATCTCCCTCAAAGAGGGAAGATAATTGTTGTACCCATATGGGTTTGTTGTAATACATTCAATTTCTTCTTCCACTTCTCAATCTATTCTTGTTTTCAATACTTTCAACATGGTATCAGAGCGCACGCTAAGATCCTGGATCCATCTACTTCTTTGATGCTGCAACAAGCCTAATGTTAGGCATGACAGCTCCACCAAGAATCTGTTCTAGTTTTTTCTTGGAAGTGCAACGACGAATAATGGAGCCAACAAACCAAGATCCACGAAATCCTTCATCATGAGAACTTATCTCAACGACAGAGCTGGGTTTTTGGTGACATGTGTGAATGTTTCTTGGTTCAATGCTCATTTTTTGGTCAATCACAGAAGGTAAAAAAAACGACGTCACGCATTTCTGGTTCTTGAAGTTGAAATAGATCTCTAGTCTTCTTGTTATGCCGCTGTCGAAATCTGGGTTAAAGGCTATGACAGAGCACCCTCCTCGCTGTCGAGAGAAAAGGTTGCTAACCGTTGCACCAACATCTTCTTTTCTCTGCACTTGTTGGTTCTGTCACAATAACCCTTCGAGATCCATTCATGGTCATTGCTTCCACCGTTTCTCCCAAAGTTCAAGATTCTGCTTAACCAGAGAAAAGTTAAGTTGAATGTGTTCTTGAGCTGCCAAGAAAGATTAATTTTCTTCTGTATATGATCTTTCTCCACCGTCACTAGTCTGACTAGACGCAATTGCATGGTAAAACTGCGACGACAATGAAGCATGCTATGTTTTTTCTGGTGATACTTTTCGTCTCCAACTTAAGCTCCTATTCCACTGCGGAAAGAGATTTCGATGTTTGCCATCACCTCTCTACGGTGTCCAGATATGGAGTTGTGAAAGGCATTTCTGACAATTCCTTCGTTCCTTCTGATATTCTTGAAGGATGTGTTCCAATCCACTTAAATCTTGTGGCAAGACATGGAACTCGATCTCCTACAAAGAAAAGGATAAGGGAGTTAGATGATTTGGAAGCTCATCTAAAATTATTGATAAGCAATGCAGAAAAACAAAATTTACAGTTGGATAGAATTCCTTCATGGTTGCGTGGATGAGAATTTGATCAAGAAGTCAAACAAGAAGAAAAAGGTCACAGAAAAACAAAAGGCGGAAGAAAGTGGAGATCCTGGACTCGTAGTAGTAAAAAAAAAGGCATAAAAAGATGTTCAAGTTTTGATTTATTCTGGTTGCCTGGACATCTAACATGGTTGCCTTGTAATTTGAGGTTATACCAAGTAAGTTTCCTTTGGATTTTCAAATGAAGGATTGTGGTCAATGGACTTCTCCACACGAGTCCTTTCCTTGTTCAGATGAGTTACAAGCATCGGATGGAGTCAAAGATACAGCTTTGGCATATTGACCTCCCAGATGATTTACAAGATAAGATTGGGAAATGAGAAAAAAGATTATGAAGAAATGTTTGTATTGATGTGTTAATCAAAATTGTATAGTTTAACTCACTTCACTCTTCACTCCCTTGTAATTTTTGTGTT
>JANTPZ010132777.1:0-18368 GCA_025593235.1 Vachellia pachyceras
AAATGATCAGTGAAAAGCATAACTAACACACTAGAATCCCACTCACTTTAATTTAGTGCCTAAGGATTTGTGAAAGTCCTGAAGGTTTCTCCAGAAAAGGTCCGAACTGCTAGCGACTTCCTCATAGAGAGCGTTCGCGGGAGGGTAAGAATTCGTGCTTCTGATTGAAGACTGCCCATCCGATTCCGCAGCATTGGCCCCACGATCCCGAAGAGACGAATCGACCCCAGGAGCTATCACACAAACACGACGATGCTTAGAATTCGACATGTTTCTTGTGGTGAGAGAGAAAAGAATATTAAAGATATTTCATATGCCTCTCCCCCACCGCCTGAGGCATATTACATGAATACATGGAATGGATATTTGAGGGTGAGGTATTTTTAATTCTTTATATTTTTTTTAGATTTTATTTTAATTCTTTAAATTTAAAAAATGCATTTTCAATCTCTAAAATTTAACGCCTTTAGTTTCTTTTAACGGAAATTACTGACTCATACAAATTTAATTGATAACTTTGTAATAAAACGTTGACAAAACATACTAACATTTTAATTTTAATTTAATAACATAATAAATTTGATATTTTAAATTGTGTAAAATAAAAAAAAGATTGAAAATAACGGCATTAAATTTGATGAGTCATCAATTTCGGTTAAGAAAGACTAATGATGTTAAGTTTGATAGACTAAAAGCGTACTTTTCAAACTTAAAGGACTAAGTGAAACCTGACGTAAATATAAAGAATTAAAAATATACTTTAGTCAATATGAAATTTATACATAATTATTCTAGTGAACTAGAATTTACTTCGCACCGCGATGCGCAGATAGATTTCATTTCATTGTATTCAAAAAAGATATCACATCATAATTATTTTCAATACAATAAATCTACATAACTGACCCCAACATTATGTCACAACAAACTTAACATTTAATGGTGTAACAAAAAAGTTAACATTTAATGGTAAATCGACAACTATGAACTCTATTACTTAATAACCAAATGACATACAATTATATTGAAAGCATTTTGTGTAGAAAACATAATACAAAAAGAAAACAGAACGTTTTTCTAATTATGTTTTTCAGACTCTGAAATTGACCAGGGATATGACATAAAACATGTTCTATTAAGGGTCGAATGAACAGTAACTTGAGAAAAAGTTTTAAATTTTTACTTGGTTTACTAATTTAATATCTCAAAAGGCATTTAGTGGTCTAGAAGCCATCTCATTTTCTCAAAGTATTCTAAAGAATGTGTGACATTTATGATCCATAAGAATTCGTTAAAATGCTTAGCTAGTTGATAATAACAAGTTTTAACACGTAAAGTTCACATCCACAAAACCAAATAACGACATATTTCTCGCATCTAAATAATGATATATTTCTTCTTAGAGTTATGAAGTTTTCCCAAACTTTCCCAAATGAATCGGGTAAAAACTTTCATATGACTCGCATCGATTTTGAAAAGTAACTCATGCAAAACATCTTATGACTCAAGCAAAGTTGATAGAAACTTTAGAGTTGCTAAGACAAGGTCAAAGTCAATAGCTCAAAGTATCTGAATCTCTCATGAGTCGAGCAATTTTGAAAGAAACTTTAGAATTGGTTGGCTAAAAACAAGATAATGAAGTTTAATATCCTATGACTCAGAAAACAACATTTTTGACAAATATCATCATTGATCATGACATTAACTTTCCCAAAACCAATTTGAACTCACATGGGATACTAACATAACAATTTTAAAACATTTATATTTTTTGTTATTATAAAAAATGGATACTAACATAACACTGTAGCTTGCATTTTGATTCTTTTTCCTATGTCCATATTCTTCTAAATTTAATTTTTTTTCCTTTTGTTGCCACCATACTTATAAAGTTCAACCAGCCTTTGGTGACCATATTTCATAAGGTTAGTCTATTATGCCTCAAAAAAAAATTCAATGACAAAATTGAACTTTTAACCTTTCAAATTTTCTTTTTCTCGTGTCATAACTCTCACACCAATTATATCGTGCAATTCACAGCCTCACACTTGGGGAGAAAACAATCTTATGGAACCTTGGTTAATGTTATTTGAGCTTCAAAGCCAAAAAAAAAGCCTTATTAAAATTTCAAGTATTTCACATGTAGTGCGATATGTAAATATTAGGGAAATTTAGTCTTAGATCCCAAATAAGTAAGTTATTTAAGGAATGATCCTGTAGAGAAAAATATTTAATGAAAGGTCTCAATTGACAATATTATCTCATGTTTGCTTTTCGTGAAAAAATACCAATTGTAGTGGAGGGTTTCTTCAAACAACAAGGAGCTGGGTCAACTATTCAATCAAATGATATTGAGCATATTTCCCATCTCTTCTTGAGAAACAAGCGGGCTATTTCTTTGCAAAATTGTGCTCAATTGATAAATAGAACCATATGATTTGATTCATTCTCAATAGCCACGAGATGATCATCTTAGGGTGATCCTTTTGTCGACGGATGCTCCTATTACACTTGTAGTCTCTGAAGGATGAGAACCGACTATGTAGCATCTACATCGAGAATTCAAGTATTGTATACGTCATTAGTCCGATCCTTTGTAGGAACTACCCGTAATAACAAACTTGCAAAATGAATCTGTTTATCATAAAGGGATTTTAACAACATTTTATATTGTCAATGGGACCTCTCATTAAATATTTTCCTCCACCTGACCATTCTTTAAATAACTTGTTTATTTATGATGTAAGACTAAATTTTCCTAAATATTATTCCAAATGTCAAAACCACACTATATGGCGTATACACTTTTTTTGGGCCCACATATTACGTATACAAAGCCGGCATGTGGATTCATTGTTTATGAAAATATATCTTTTCATGGCTGCCTCAAAGCCATATATACTGGTTAATGGACTCGTTTAGAAATACGACGGAAAAATACTTTTACATAAATCAATATAAATATAAAATAGAGATTATCTCATTTTACAAAAAAATACTATTAAAATGGTTTTTGAACTCCCTAAAAGTATTGTTAAACAGGGTCTGTATTTAGTCTCTAAACTTTTAAAATGCACTCGTGTATATATATATATATCCACGCACGCACATGTTATATAAAAAGTCTCCTCTTATAATCCATTTTTCTCTTTAATTTGACCAAAAAAATACACATTATTTGCTTCTTTAAAATTTACAAAAGCTTTAAATTTTATAGTGTTATTTTTTTGTACTCTAATCTTATTAGGCTTGTTTGAATAGCCCGTTTAGGTATCCAAAAACCATTCCTGCACTTACCGAGATAAAATTCCTCTCACATATTTACCTCAGAATCTGTGTCCGTTCTCCTAATGGACTTACCAAACAAGCGGTTTGACAATAGATGCTAACAATCATTAAGTGGGAGTAGTGATATTAGGGATAAAGAATCATTAAGAAATACTTTATGAAATTCAGGAATTAAACAAAGGCATTGTATGAGATTATATCCTTAAAATTACAATTTCGCTCTTCCATTACTATCTTCTTTGAAGCCAGCGGATCATGAAATCCGTTTTAAGTTAACCTATTCTTTGTTTCTTCAATTAATATCTCAATTTTTGACTCAAAAAATTAATATCTTAATTGAAGCAGATAAGTTTGTTCCTTCACCTACCCATTGTGTGATTCAACGTCTTCCTTTTGTTTCTTCACCTACCCATTTTGTGATTCCACTTATTCCTTTTGTTTATTTTTTCCTTTTTTTGTGATAATCTTCCTTTTGTTTCTTCGCCTACCAATTTTGTGATTCTGATTGGTTGTTTGAAAAACCGTTAAAAATATCAAGCATTTATGTTTATATAAATATTTGATTTAAAGTGTATTTATGCCGTAAAAAGAAGTTTTTTTTATTTAGAACGTATTTTAAGAGGGATTATCAAATATTTGAATTTACAAATTAACTTTTTTTTTTGTAAAATACATTTTTTTTCTTCAAAAAGTTGTTGTGAGGTCAAGTCGTCGTACTCACTACCCGCCAACCATAATAAGACGACCTCTATTTGATTGAAATAAGTTATAAAACCTACAACTTTGCTAATATATATATATATATATGTATGTATGTATATGATGAATTTATTCATTGATCCGTCAAACAAACAATACTTAGCAGAGAGACGAAGAACATGGCTACAAATCCTGACTGTTCAGACCCACTCAGATGGGGGGAGGCAGCAGACTCGCTCAAGGGAAGCCATTTGGACGAAGTGAGAGCCATGGCAGCCAACTACCGGAGGGCCGTCGTCCATCTGGGCGGCACGAGGCTGTCGATCTCACAGGTGGCGGCCGTGGCCAACCGCAGCTCCGACGTGAAGGTGGTGCTGTCGGAGTCGGCGAGGCCCAGCGTGAAGGCGAGCAGTGATTGGATAATGGAAAGCGTCAAGAATGGGACTCCCATTTACGGTGTCACCACCGGCTTCGGTGCTGCTTCTCACAAGCGAACTGAACAAGTCGCTGCTCTTCAAAAGGAGCTTGTGAGGTCAGATTCTTTGTACCCAGTCCAAATGTGTTTTTTAATTAAAATTTTTATTTATAAAAAATAAGTTACATGATTATTTTTAAAATTTTACTGACATTACATAAATATTTATTATATTAATTTTCATATACCTCCGGTAATAAGTAAATTACATAAATTTATCTTTGACCGGGCCCTTTTTCCCACGATGAAGTAGGAGAAAAGAGTTGTGTCGGTATCATTTGTTAATTAATTAATTAATACATTTTATTTTCTATAGTAATTTTTTGATATGTTGGTATTTGATTGTTTTAAAAAAATTAGACAACTTTTTTCAATATAAAATTTGGGACATATATAATCCTTCATTTCACAAGATAGATGGAAAGTTTGTATAATTTTTCTCTTAACAAATAAAAGTTCTGATTTTTTTCTTAATTAACAAGAAATAGTGGGATCATCAAAATATGAGAATCCCAACATGTTCACTTGGTTGGATTCCTACAAAGTCTTAGGGGACCATTTTAAAATTAAACTTCTGAAATGACTTTATTAACCTCAACGAAAGTGGTTGTCATCATTTTAAGAATCAAAGTTGTTTCTTGTTCAAATGCCACTGTCATTGATAGTCAGCATGACATTTTGCCAAAATTAATAATTGTCATCCTCTTACTTATTCTTGTCATTTAAAAAACAATGAAAGTTGTTAATTAATCGTCATTATCCTACCTTTTTATCAACAGCATCTATGTAATTTCCCATAAAATTAGGTAATATAAAAAAGATAACTCTACTATTAAGTCCTAAATAGAAAAATTAGTAAACAAAGTATTCTAAAGATTGGCTAAATTACCATCGGATCTCAGTAGTAGTTGGTCCGGTTGTCATTAACAACCTCACCAGCCGTCAATAACAACCGGACAGCTAATGTTAGGATCTAATGATAATTTTACCAATCTTTGAGACCTTTTGTTCATTAATTAGATTGTTGAGAATACCAATAATAACGTCAAGCGAGCTTGGCAATTAGACTACTTGGAGTATATATTTAACACTCAAATTTGAGGGTATATTAAGCATAATTTAACATTAGTGTTAGTATATTGATTAAAAAACAAATATAATAACGATCAATTGCTGTGCTTACCCTCTAGATTCTTGAACTGTGCAATATTCGACAAGGGGAGGGACACGTGTCACACGCTGCCTCGGCCAGCAAGCAGAGCAGCGATGCTTGTGAGAGTGAACACTCTGCTTCAAGGATACTCAGGCATTCGGTTTGAGATGTTAGAGGCAATCACGAAGCTGCTGAACCACAACGTCACTCCTTGCTTGCCTCTACGTGGCACCATCACAGCTTCCGGTGATCTCATCCCTCTTTCTTACATTCTCGCTTTGCTTATTGGTCGCCCAAATTCACAAGCCGTTGGACCTTCTGGACAGTTCCTAACTCCCCACCAGGCTTTCCTCCTGGCCGGGATCAACGCCCATGATACCTCTACAGGTACGCACGCATATCATGCATATGTATTACACATTCTGCTTCTGGTATAAGAGATAGATAACTAATTTTAAGATATCAGTTAACTTAGTTATTCCAAAAATTAGTATTGAATTTTCCATCGAGTTTGATTGAGGAAATTCATTCGGAGACTGGAGCGGTCACCGTGACCAATTCGGTCTGGTGATTTGGTCCGTGAGTGTCACTGTGATCGAGAGCTTGAGGAAGCTGGTGCTACGACTGAGTCTGGTTGAGGCACGGCGAACGCGACGCCGGGATGGATGATGACAACCTGGAGACTGGAGAACGCAGATGTCGGAGAAGGAGGAAGAACCTTCACTGCCACTGACGCTGCCTGTCTCTGTCACCTATCGTTAACTGCTAAAGGAGAAGCCGAGAGAAGGAGTGGATGAGTGGTGAGGGAGAGGGAATGCGTTTGAGATCTGTCTCATTGTCTGGTGTCTCGTCTGTGCTATTGAGAGAAGTAGAGCAACGGCTACGCTATAGAACTCTAGAAGATAAAGGAGTACCGCCAGTGGCTGCAACGATAGGTTTTGCCGTTTTGGGCTTGGTAATGGTCCATTTGGAAATGGGTGTTTAAGAGTTTATAACACCCAAAAAAAAAATTTAACGAGCTGATTTTAGATTTGATTGCTTTTGGAAGATCAAAATCATAAGTTCCACTCTTCAATTAAGCACGTTTAGCCAATGAGAGTTGGTATAGATAGTAAGAAATATGTTCAACTCCTACAATGAGGTGGTTCGATTCCCTCTACTGTTGTGATGGCTCCTTTAATAGGCGATCTTGTAAATCCTTTGTAAGTGCTCAAAGAGCTTTGGGGCTGTGCCCTGATCTTGGTGGGGGCCGGTATCAAATACACCTAAACTTTTGTATACAACAAAAAATTAAGCAAGTTTAATCGGCCGGCTTGACATACCTAGCTCCTTTTCATAGCTTTTACCCGTGGAGAAGACGATGATGTCACTATCTCTCTCTTGAAATTGATGGAAGGAGTGGAAATTTTCTTAACCTAATGCCCAAAAGGTAAAGGGCAACTTGCATAAAGACCCTATACTTTTGATTTTCTCCTCTTTCTTTTTCTTATTTCTCTATATTTTTATTGATTCTTTTATCATATATTATAATGTATTTTAATTTAATAAACCACAATTTGAGTAAATCCATGTTACTCAAATATTTACATGATACATTCCATTTATTATAAAATAAATATTTTTCAATGATACTTAAATGTAAGAAAAAAATTTTGAGATACTACGCAACTCAGAAAATTTTCATGAAATTTTTTCCATTAAACCCTACATAACTTGGTTAACAAATGTTGACCCTTTGGTTTGTTAATGAATGGGTGACATTGCCCCTATTTATAAGAGGCACTAATTTAATTAGTATCAATTATTTTCTATTTTTGATTGCCTTGATTAATTATTTTTTACTGTTATTGCATTATATTTGGTTTTCCACTCTACTAGTCACTTTTTCTCTTTTAAATAATGCTGTTTTTTTTAAAATAAGTTTCATTTAAAAATGATCAATATTAACTATTTCTTTATATACACAATTTGATTATTTATATTTTGTAAGAAAAATATAAAATATTATCGTAATTATGATCAGGTAGAGATGCGTGTGTATATGATAGTAGGCTGGGTGCAACTAACGAGTACATACCAATTGATTGTCTTTTTTATTTTGTTTGACAACAATTGACTCCATTACTACTAACCCATGCAGGTATAGATACCGAAAGATCATCAAGGGATGAGAAAGGCACATACAGTGATGGGTCCCACGAAGAAAGTGTTAAGTTCTTTGAATTGCAACCCAAGGAAGGGCTTGCTCTTGTGAATGGCACAGCCGTTGGATCTGGATTGGCTTCCATAGTTCTCTTTGAAGCAAACATTTTGGCTTTATTGTCACAAGTCACATCCGCCATTTTTGCTGAAGTAATGCTTGGGAAACCAGAATTCACCCACCATATGATTCACAATCTTAAGCACCATCCTGGTCAGATTGAAGCTGCTGCAATAATGGAACACATTTTAGATGGTAGCTCTTATGTGAGGAACCAATCTCTATACTCACAAAAGCCTAAGAAAGAACGATATGCTCTTATTACTTCTCCTCAATGGCTAGGGCCACAGATTGAAGTCATCAGATATTGTACAAAGTCAATTGAGAGGGAGATAAACTCTGTGAATGACAATCCTTTAATTGAAGTTTCACGTAACAAAGCTTTACATGGAGGAAATTTCCAGGGAACACCTATTGGAGTTTCAATGGACAACATGCGTTTAGCTGTAGCTTCCATTGGCAAGCTTGTGTTTGCTCAGTTCACTGAACTTGTAAATGACATGTACAACAATGGCTTGCCATCAAATCTCTCTGCTTCAAGAAAACCTAGCTTGGATTATGGCTTTAAGGCATGCGAGGTTGCAATGGCGTCTTACTGTTCTGAACTTCAGTTTTTGGCAAATCCAGTGACAAGTCATGTTCAAAGTGCAGAACATCACAACCAGGATGTGAACTCTTTGGGTTTGATCTCTGCAAGAAAAACTAGTGAGGCAATTGAGATCTTGAAGCTTATGTGCGCAACTTATTTGTCTGCACTATGCCAAGCCATTGACTTGAGGCACTTGGAGGAAATCTTCATTATCACAGTGAAAAACACTATAAGCCAAGTTACAAACAAGGTATTTCCATCCACAACAGATAACCCATTTCCACTTTGTGAAGAAGACTTAATCAAAGTGGTTGATAATGAGTATGTGTTTTCCTACATTGATGATCCCTTCAATGTTTCATACCCCTTGATGCCAAAACTCAAACAGCTTCTATATGAGAAAGCACACAAGAATGCTGTGAAAGGGAGGGTGAATAATAATAATGTGAACAGCAGTTCTTCAGTTTTTGACAAGATTGAAGAGTTTGAGGGAGAACTTAAGCTTGCTTTGGCAAAGGAGGTTGAGAGGGCAAGGATGGATTATGAGAATGCTGAGCCAGCAATCCCAAATAGAATTAAGGAGTGTAGGTCATACCCATTATACAAGTTTGTGAGGGAAGAGTTGAAGACTGCGTTGCTAACTGGAGAAAAGATCAAGTCACCTGATGAGGAATTTGATAAGGTGTTTAGAGCAATTTGTGAAGCAAGGATTGTTGATCCTCTTTTGGAGTGCCTTGCAGATTGGAAAGGAGTTCCAAGTTCTATGTAATAATACAATAATGTTTATTTTTAGTTTATATTATTTGTGGTTTTTGCATGAAATCAGTCACTTGGTGATGTATTATATTTTCTTTTTTTGTTTGTTTGTTTACTGTGGTTATTCTAAGAAGTACTATTTCTAATAATGTTTATTGAATTGGCATGAGATCACATATCAAAGATATAAATATTAGCTGCATATATGAGGCTAGAAAGTCAAAATGCTAAATTTGTCTTCTGTCAATCAAAATTTAAAGCCCATCAGTTCATCCAATAAATGTTATAAAAAATTAGAGATTAATTTGCCCCATTCATTAGGTTATCTTCAAATTGGCTTGATTTCATTAGGTTATCTTCAAATTGAAGCTTCAGGATATATCTTCTTTCCATGGCTTCATTGAAGTCACGTTTTGGGCAACTACAAGCAATAAGTGCCTTACTTTTAGGGAAAATTTTGAATAGCTACACGCAATATGCAATATATGAAGCAGTTTCTAGTTGAGCATGAAAGTAGAATTAGTCGTTATATATTTTATTTTTAATTTATGTGCAAGGATCTAATAATTGAAGAAAATCTTTGAAATAGATATTATATTATGTTATTGTTTCAAAGGGATGGATTATCATATCCTTCATTTTAACACTTTTATTATGCATTAAGAAGTGCTATGATTCAAGAGCATAGTTGATTGAAGCCCATGAGTCAAAATTTGCATTTATTACTTCAGTTATTTAATTGATATTTATATATGTCTGGTCCATCTCTGAAAAATCAAAACTAAGTATAAAAAATCTATGATGATGCCTGAATTTGTTTTGAAACTCTTGAAGTTCTTTACATGGGAAAATTTAATATCATTCAGGTATGATCCTTCTCATATAGATTCAATATTTTTATTTACTTCCCAATCTTGCTCTATTTTTGGACAAGTTCTGAGCTATAATTTTAAAAATTCATAACTCATGTTATATACATTCAATTGACCTATTTCAAGACTTGTAAGAAAGTTATGTGTCTAATTTATACATACAAATTCTCATGGGTATTGCATTTTATTTACTATATATCGGTTAATGAAATACTGACTATGCTCTGAAAAGAACTCAAACTAGGAAGTCATGAGCATGCATGCTAAAATTATAGTTCGAAAGCCACTCTATGGCTCCCAATTGGCTACAATCCATCTCAAGATATTAATTACACATGCTAAGGTTTCATATTGAATTTTTACAACTCGTGGGAATGTTGTACATTTTACAACTTGTAGCAAAATAATGTCATAAAAATTAGCCATTCCATCCACTTACCTTGCTTCTTGATCTAACTTTTTCTTTGATGGCTCATGATCTAGCATGGTTAGATATTTGGGGTGAGATTCAAAGAATCTCAATAGAAAAAAATTATAGAGGATCATTCAATTTTCATTGACTTTATAAGCGTGAAGGAGAAGTTAATTTATTTCTCATCCAATTTATACTGTTTTGTAATCAATCAAAATTGTCATAAATGCATAGTAAAATATAATTATATATTAAATGCTCATGCAAGAAAAATCAATGAATGAAATTAATTAAAGATCATTTTATGTGCATATATTGTAGTCTCATGTAATCATGACACAAATTTTGATGAAACTTAAAAGGGAAAGTAAGATGCAAACAAAGTGTTACTCACATTCCAAGAGGTTATACTTCTTCACCAAAAAAACAGCTATGCTTTTGATGAAAAAATATTTGTGCCTAACTATTTCAACTGCCAAATCGTTAAACTTGTTATGAAAAATGAGAAAATTGGGGAGTCTAAGAAGAGAATAACATGACAATAAATTGGGAGAGAAAGTTGTGACACATTACTTACTTCTCTTTAACATAATTAGAGACTAACAATGAACCACTTAAATACCTTTAAAATTCTTGAAATGGCCAAATAAATGAATTTAAAAATTTGGAACTGAGTTACTATTCATGGTTACTTTTCACTTGGTAAATTCTGAAATTTTGGCCAATTTTAAAAATTAATAACTAAATCTAGAAAAATTGAAATTTAGTGGTTTAAGTCTTTAATTAAATATCATTAAGTTCCTTATAAGGGAAAATTACTCATTTGTCCAATTTCTTGACCAATCATTCCAAAAAATTTCATGAAAAAATACTATTCATATGGTTATTTTCCAATTTTCCAAAATTTTACCTTAACTTTGGAAAACAATAACTCTTTGCCTACACATCCAAATTTAACAAACTTTGACTCTTTTTAAAGTTTGGGATGTGCAATATTTTTTTGAAAAAGTTCTTACTGATTGGATTTCATTTACTATTTTTCTCTGTTACTTTAACTTTCTCTCTTGTTAAGGGCTGTGGACCCTTTTTATACTATCTTACATGCTTATATTCCTTTCTTACGTACATATATCCAATTGACCTAAAAATATAGCATGTTTGGCATCAAAGTGAACAAGTTTAAACTACATTAGTTCAAAAATGTTCATAACAACTTGTACAAACTTTCTACTTAGCTTGGCATTCACTTAACACTTACCTTTACTCTCCTTTGCCTCTTGCTCCCGATCTTCGCCCTTGAAAATGCTGTCATGGGAGAATGAGATTCATGAAATCTCAATAGCAATTATCTCTAACTAAGACATTAATATGTATAATTATTATTGTGCATCATATAAAAGCCATGGAACTTAAACATGCATTACTAACATTACATTTTTACATTCTCAAATTGCCAAGGCATATTATCATCATCAAGCATCAAGCAAGGACTTGCATGTTCATACTTTAATCATAAAGCATTAACATGGCAATTGCACAATCACAATCAATAACAAAGTTAGAGAAATTGCTACCTTATTTGCTTAATCTTCCTTACTCTTTCATGGCTTCCTTCTTGCACTTTTGGAACTTTCCTCTTAGAAAGCACACTCCTACACATTACATTATGCAATTGGCATTAATCAAAAGCCAATATCAAGTGCCAAATCATGCTAAAACTTGTCCAAACTCCTCTTGACACTTCAGAGTCCTAAAAATCTTAATCTTGCTAAAATTTGTTCCAATGCTTCCAAAATCATTTTCTCACTTGTACCCTACACAAATTTGCATTATAAACTCATTGGAAGCATCAAAAACATCAAAATCATACTCTTTCATATAAAAATCCTGCAGGCGAAAAATCCAGAAAAATTGCTAAAAATGGATTTTTCAACTTTACTTTCTATGCACTTGCATAATCTTGTTTCTAATCCATTTTCTATTCATTAATAGCACAAAATCAATCTTCGATATGCAGCTCAATTTCATGTAGCACCTCCCCCTTAGGGTTTGGATTCCAAGAATTCACATACACCTTCAAACAATACAAAACAACCATCAGACATCTCAAAATCACGCATGGAATGTCTTTATACCAATGGTTACTTCTAAATCCCTCTCTTTCTAATTTTTTGCTCTCAACAACATAACTTTACAGCAGTTAAGTCTCATCATAAACCATAAAAATAAAGCTATAGAGTTGGAGAGAAGAGCCTAGAGATCAAGAGTATGGAAGATCTTGCACCAAAACTCAACTTACCTTGAAGTTGTGATGAATTTTTGGTCTCTCTTCTTCTTCTCCTTCATTTT
This sequence comes from Vachellia pachyceras, assembly GCA_025593235.1. Lineage (NCBI taxonomy): Eukaryota > Viridiplantae > Streptophyta > Magnoliopsida > Fabales > Fabaceae > Vachellia > Vachellia pachyceras. The sequence goes on from JANTPZ010132777.1 coordinate 12,854, forward strand.
TGTGTTCTCCTTCTCTTTCTCTATGCTTGGTCGACTTTGATGCTGCATTTGGAGGCTTCAAGAACTCTCTTGAAGCTTGAATATACAAGGCCGTGTGTTCAAGTAAGTGCGGGACCCAAATGGATTGATAAAGTAGCTTTACTCTGAGTTATTCTACCACATGGTGACAATATATTTTTCATTTTTCTATCATGTCATAGGATAGTGACATATGGTGCAATTCAAGCCGCATAATTTACTTTATGCGAATAAAGCTGCTTTAGCTATCCGTAAAGCTATTTTATCAGGCTGAAATTACTTTTTTTGGGAATCCTCTGCTCACTTGATCTATCTATGGTCATCAAAATTTCATAAAATTCGTAAGATATCTTCTTGATATTTCTTTCCTCATTCTACTACTAGAATTGTCTTTAGTTAATTTTCGAATCAGGGTTTTGCCTGGCGTTTTCTTTTATGTGGAAGAAACTACTTTTGACTTTCTCATCGGAATACTTTTATAAAATACTAAAATTTCTAAGCTGTTTTCTCTTACTTTGATATATGATATTTGAGGCATCTGGGTATTTAAATAATTAAATTTAATTAATTATTTATTAAATATCTAAATGTTAAATAACCTTTAAAATTCTTGTAAAGGTTATTTTTGTCATTCTGATCTGAACCTGACCTCAATTACTGATCAATGGATTTTTCTCTATCTTTTGGGACTCTTATGAAATTTTCTGATATTTTTGTCAAACCTTGGCTAAAATGCCCTTTGACTTTTCCATAATTACCAAAATGCCCTTGAATTCCATAAATGGACATTTGGTCCCTTGAATTTCAAAATACCACTTTAGTCCTTTTTAAATGAGACTAGGGTCCCTTAATTTTCCACTTGACCTGTAGTCCTTACTTATTCAAAATGACCATTTTGCCGTTGCTTTTTTTGCACTTGGTAGAATGGCATTTTCACTCTTTCTTTTCTTTCTTTGCATTCTCTGGAACCTTGATAAAACTTTAACTACTCATTAAAGTCTTTGTATCCAATTATCGAAAGCCTGAATATTGCAAAAGTAAAGAGTTTTTCTCATTCACTTGTATACACCAATGCTTAGTACATAATTTCTATTTATAGAGCTCCAACCACTAATCACTAACCTAAAGAGTTACATGCACATAACGAAGAGAATAAAGTGATATAATTTTGCAATTAGAGATTATATAGAACATATATTGAATTTGGTAGTTATATGATATAATTGTTGGAAATTACCCTAGGGGTCAATCATTGTACCTCAGACATTATTTATTTTAATGTATTTTCTCCATTTAATTATCATAACTTTTGCATATTTATTATGATAATTGTATTCATGGGCAAATTATTAATATTGTTCTAAATGTCCCTAGTCAGTTATCTATGTGGGAGCAAAGATAAAGTAAGACTAGTATGACTTTGATAAGGTATAGAGATACTAGTCAAAGTCATAGGTAATGGTAAGAGTATAAGGTGTTGGATTAACTCGCTATGAGAAAGTTGCATGGCTTAAGTCATTAGCTTTCTCATATGTGATCACATCACAATGCCCTTTGACCTGAGATCATCATTGATTCCTACATGAGAGTTGCTAAGTTTTGACTTAGTCAAAAGTCAACTTTGACTGGGTGATGATAAAAGCTATAATCGGACTTAAGGGTCTTTCATGTGAAGGAATGTGAGTGATCAAGATGGGATTTGTCCCTCACATTAGTTGAGAGATATTACTGGGCCCATCGATAAGTGAGTCTAAGAAATGTATGACCATACTCTAACGAAAAGAAGTTTTTGTTTCTTTGATTAGACTACTCAGGGATCGAGAAAGTAATGGTCAAGAATTGGAGGATGACGTCATACTGCCTTATCCTTGATGGAGATATTGTGTGACAAAAGGGACATGATGTGATTGCATGAAAGGTTATATCGTATTAATGATTCTCATGTGATTTGGGTAGTCTTAATGTCTTATTAGAGGCCACTTGCAACTTGTGGGTTAGTGCTCGATTTAGTCCACTGCCAACTTCATATGGGCCTACAGGGTCACATGCAAGAATAGCCCAACATGAGCTTTAATTCTAGGGTTTATTCAAATTATATATATATATAATTATATGGATGTGATTTGATCAAATCAGATTAATTCAAATTTCATATTTCGAATTTCAAGATTAATAAAAATATCTTTTCAATTTTGAATTTCAAGTTTAATAAAGATTGATCTTGGATAGCTTTTTGAAATTCAAATTTCAAGATTAATAAAGATTAATCTTGAATATCCTTTTAAAAATTTGAATTTCAAGATTAATAAAGATTAATCTTAAATATGTTTTGAGATATGTATTGAAATTTTAAAGACTAATAATCACGGATTCTAGAAGCTTTCCATAAGTTTTAAAAATATTAGGAATCATGAGCAAGAGAGGTAGAGGCGCTAGTACGCTGCCATTGTTGGGAACTGTTTGCATGGATATCGGTAGAGGGAGACGATCAAAGAAGGTCAGCTCCTAGATATTGGATTTCTAAGAACATTTAAAGATTATTGCTTGCTACGAATTCAAGAACTGTAAAAATAAGGTACTGTCCTAACTACTATGTCTAAACGCCTTTGATAGATTTGAAAGAGGGATTAGAAAATTTTTGAAATTTGTTTCTTCCGCTGTGTTTGTGTATTCTAATCCTAACAATAATGTCTTTAAGCATGAGATGTAAACCAATGAGTTCATGGAAATATGAACATCCACACCACACATTATCTTATTTATAACACTCCCTCTTGGATGTTCTTAGATAAATATTGTGCCTATTAAAAACATTGCTAGGAAAAACCCATTGGGATAAGAACCTAATGAATGAAAAAGAGTAAACAATATTTCCCCTAATAATAACATTAGTTTATATGTGTGCATTCTATGCATTCCCATACCATACACCAACTTCTCAAACATTCTAGTTGGTAATATCTTGGTAAACATACATGTAAGGCTACTAGATTTGAGAATTTAATGAACATCTATATCACCACTCTTCATAAGATCATGGGTGAAAAATAATTTTGGAGAGACATATTTTGTTCTATCCCCTATGATATATCCTCCTTTCAATTGAACTATACATCCTGTATTATCTTCATAATAGACTGTTGGAAACGTTTGTGTTAGATATGATTAGTTTTAATGATTTCAAATATAAAAGGACAAAAATTTTTTATAATATATATTGACTAACTACTATACTTAATGTGAATTTCTTATGTACTTTGATCAAAGAAAGGAAAGAAGTTGTCAAGTTAATTTTTAGAGGATGATCAATAAGAAGAAGATCAATTGAAGAAAGAATTTGCAAGAAAAAATAGGAACATCAAGATTCAAATTTTTAGATTTGGAATTAGAGGATGATGTGTTTATATAACTCAATTTGAATGTCAAAATATTTCAAATAGATGATATATCATCATACATTGAGTTACCTTTCATCTAAGCTTGATTTGGACACTAAGAACTATTTCCTGAAGACCACACTCAAGTACATCATTAAACATTCAAGTATGATGAGTTTTTGGAGTTTCATGAAGCAACACTTGAAGCCATACTCGAATACAAACTCAAGTATGAGGATTTTTTTAGCTAATACTCGAGTATGACCTTCTTTGTTCATCTCTGGTTCACTTCCAGTTCGATATGTGTTTGTATTTTGTCATATCTCTCAAATTACAAATCTGATTAATGTGAAAATAGTTTCATATGAAACTAGATGCAAAATGTGGTTCATAAGCACCAAGAACAACATCAAAGAATTTCATATGAAGGACAGATGAATTTCTAAACATAGTAGTCAGATTGAACAATTCATCACTGAACTTTGCTTTCTTTTGCTATCATATCTTTCAAAAAATAGAATATTTTGGAATGATTCTTGTTACGTTTGAATTTAAACTCAAAGGGCCTTTGATAAATATATTATTTGCAAAGTTTGGAGTTAAATTGAGAAAGTTATGGCCATCACAATTAGAAACTCAAGTTATGAGTTAGAGTTCTTTAAGTTGAGACCTGAAACTGTCACAACCTCAGACTCTCCAATATCAAGAATGTTATCAATACACTCCACGTTGTGACCTTAAAATTCTAAGTCACAACCTAGGAATAATTTATTAGAGTACATACTTCAATACTCGAGTATCATTTTTAGAATGATATTTTTACACAACACAGCACACTCAAGATAATTCCAAATCATGACTTATATGTGCATGCTTCTTATCTTCATACATGCTTAGCATAATTAGAATGCTCACATAATTCAATTAGGATATACAATGTAGTTGTGGTTTATCATATATAATTCATTATAACATCTTGAGCACAAAATTACATAAACTTTAATTAATTGTTTCAACACATGCACAAGGGCCTAATGAAATCTCCCACCTTTAAGCTTATGCTTCCTTGACTTTGCCTTTACTTGAGCTTTGACCTAAAATGTTGTATTGTTGGAGAGAATGAAATTTCTTGGAAATCTCAATAACAAATATTACTAAGAAGCACATTAACATGCATGATCATTATCAAACTAACTCAATTAGCCATGGTACATGAACATTGTGACACTCCTTAATTTACCCCTTAGCTTCATTACAAAGTAGTTTAGGATTAAAAGGAAGCCTCATTATGATCAAAGGGTCCAAAAGTTTCAATTTGAAAACTTTCAAGTTTGTGAAAGTTACTATTCACTGGTTTTAGGACCAACTTTAAAAATTCATAACTAATTGTAAAAAATCGAAATTGAGTGCTTCCAATTTTTATTTGAAGCTTGTAAGTTCCTTTATAAGGGAAAAATACTCCTTGAGTCATTTACTTTCCCAAATGATACAGTTTAATTCGTAAAAATACACTGTTCACTTGGTCATTTTCTATTTTTCCCAGGTTTTTCAGTGATTTTCTTCAAACTTTGGAACTTAATAACTTTCTGTACAAAACTCCAAATTTAGTTTTCTTTGGCTTGATAAAAAGATCGCAATATGAACTATTTTTCTCTAAAATTTCATTATATTTGGAGTTTATTTACTCTGTTTCTCGTCAGCCCAAAGTTAGGGGTTTACTTAACTTAAACTTAACATTTCAGCAACTTTTTCCACTTCAAAACTTCTCTAGTTAAAGCCCTCACTTGTACTTCTTTCTTAACCACATTTAAGCATGCAATTGAAGTTCCTTAACTAGAATATATCAACCATATGTACATATACATATACATCCAATATTACATGCCAACTTAAACCAAAATATCACATTAATACATAGCTCAAAATATCATCCAAGAAAGCATTATAAATTTAACTTCATACTTCCATAACCTTCTCTTTTCCCTTGGATGAACTTGCACCTAGCAATGGTTAGTGGGGGAGAGTGAGATCTTGGAAATTTCAATAGCAAAGCTTACTAACATATATGAAAAGTTTGCATGACATGCTTTAAGTTCATAGAATAAGTAACAAAGTCAAAT